>JANBPT010001222.1:0-12168 GCA_027575765.1 Tieghemiomyces parasiticus | reverse complement strand
TTGAGCTGGGAACGCACCGACCCCATTTCGGACTTGTAGCCCGACAGTTCGCGACGTAGTTGCAGGATGGTGCTCTCAGCTGACTCGAGCTGACTGCTCAGCGTGGTGCTGACATTGGGGGTGTTGTCGTTGGTCACGCTGGCGCTCGGCGCCTCGCTGGCGTAGGCCGGCGTGGAGATTGTCTCGCGGACCGGGGAGACCGAGGTAAAATTTTGAGTGGGTAGGGTGGCGGCCATAGGCGTCGGCGAGGTGAACTCTTCGGGCGCGTGGGACTTGGTGGGGGTGTCGAAGGGGGCGGGTGAGGACGATCCTAGGCCAGGCACGGACGAACGGCGGTTGTCGAATGAACTGCCATCCAACAAAGAGGCCTGCTGCGGGGCAGCCCGGGGAGCAGCCGACTAGGTTGGGGAGGGTAAGGGTGAGAGGGATAGAAGAGCACGGCGGCGTTAGCATATGAAGTTTGGAATAGGCTGCGGGACGACACCGAACAACGCACCGTTCAAAGCATCACGGGCAAGTCGCGTCCGCATGATTACAATGATTACCTCGTTGGGAATACCGGGCGAAGGGGCGGCGTCGCGGTCGTCGGCGGCTAGGAACACGCAGCGGAGCTTGCGCTCATGGATCGCAGACCGGTTCGTCTTCTCGACGGTGGGCCACTGTGGGGAATGGACAGGGTGGATAGGTGCGGGATGATTAGCGACGGATGGTGGGTGCGAGGGCCCGTAGGACATCAAATCGGGCAGCCGGGCCTTTTCATATCACCTACCAATTCGTGGAGGGACAGCGTCTCCAGCTCGGGCGTCACGACGATGCTCTGGACGAGAAACTTGTCCTTGCTTTTGTAGCCCGGCGGAAAGTCCTCCTTGAGAGGCTGCAGGACAACCTGCACCTCCATTTCGAGACCAGCCTCGATGCGGCCTGCATTGGGACGCACGCAGTACTGCTTGGGCGCGGTGGTCTTGACCTTGAAGGCGATCGGCGACGATGTGGGGTTCTTGAGCACCAGCGTGTCATCCGTGAGGCTGGTGAAGGGACCTGGAATCGCGGATGGAGGAGGATGGCGGCGCGCAGAGAACAGGGCAGCATATAGATACAGGGTTAGCGCCTGGTTATTTAGGCGGGGATCGCGCACGAGGCGACCGGGCTGGCGTGGCGTATAGACGCCGCGAGTCGGAGGCTGAACAAGACCCACCGCCACAGGTGGCACAGTGAGCCCAGGTAAAACCGCTAAGCAGCTACGCCTCGCGATGAGCATCAAACGTATCCTCGGCATCAGTTCGGTACGACACGTATGTCGGATGGGCCCGATACCTCGCCTGTCTAGGGCTACTTACGCTTAAAGGTCAAATGGGTCGACGGTTCGATTACGAGCGACATGGTGGGCAGAGTAGGCAAACGGCGCGGGATATGCAACTAGAGGGCGGCAGGGTAGAATACAAAGGGCGGGAAAGAGGGGATGAGAGCTGCCGAGGAAGCACCGATGGAACAAATGCGGAGGGTCAGTAGCAAAGGAAAGCGAGAGAAAAAGGAATGTCAAGTTGTCTACCTCGCGGCTGAACGGTAGAGAAGGGCTGGGCAGGGGAGAGGTTGGGTACAGGGCTCGACCAGGCCCAATGGTGGAGGCTGCTGCGCGGGTTATGACGTGGCGCACTGGGGAGGGAGGCGAGGAGGTGTCCACTATGCAAGCAGGGACGCAGTGGAGTCGCAGGAGAGGGAGAGACAAGCGAGGGTGGATGAAGACGATGGGGGGGGGTCAGAGTAAAACAATATTGGGGAGGGGTTGTCACAGTCGGTACAGACAAGGGCGGAGTGGGAAATTTGACGAGGTGGGCAAAATGGCGGGGAAGGGAGGGCGGCGAGCACATCGCTAGAAGCTCAGGAAGCTAGCCACAGCTGCAATGCAGAGAGGATTGGCGGGGGAGGGGGGTGGAGAGAAGGGCTGCCGCGTCTGGAAGGCCAGGGCCGGGAGTAGGGCTGTGTGCGGGGGGATCTAAATAGCTGGCTGGCGGGCGGGCGGGATGCTCGGGACGTTTGGGGAAGGAGGGCGATGAAGGCTGGCCCCGGACGAAGATGCGTGGCAATCAATCAATTTGGCGATGCGTGCTGTCTATTATAATAAGGAAAATGAGGGCGTGGTGGATAGTTTCAGGGGGGTCGAGTAGCGAGGCGAACCATTCTCCAGTTGTTTTTAGGAAGCTGGGGGTACACGGCTTTGGCATGCAGCATCGGAGGCTCGTTGTTCCTGGAACACACACGTGTGGGAGAGCAAGAGGCAGCAGGGCCCGAGAACGGTTGGGGTGAATGGGCCAGACGAAGGCGAGGTTGGGGTCCGGGCCAGACGACGTTGGGTAAACATTGGCGACGGGATAGCGGATAGGGGGGGTGCTTCAGCTGTCAGAAAGGTGATGAATAGGACAGGGGTGTATGTAAGACGTAGGACAGGCCTACCAATGCGACCGATTGTCTACCATCTTTGGCCAGCCGCTCTATCAGCCTCCACCCGGCACTTACACACGCGCCCCGGACCCTGGCACCATCCCCCTCGGCGATCCCGGCCGAACCTCCCCAACCAGACACATTCTTTTTTTCAACCTTTGTTGGCCCTCGAGCTAGGTAGGGTGGGTTCGTAGAGGACGGACGAGCCTCTAAGCGGCACTGGGTGTCAGAGCCCCCAACGTTGAGCTCGGGACCGCTCGCCTGGCTGTCACCCACAAAAACCGTCTACCGTTGAAACCTCCCCCCTAATGCTCCAGCAACCGGGTCGAATGCGAATTTCCTGCGGAAATATCCATGTTCTCTTCAGGTGGTATCAGTACCCGCCACCCACATCATGTGCGGACCACAGATGCATGGTGGCGGCCCAATGCAGATAGACTATCCGGCAGCTATCAGGTATACATGAAGTATTTAATAAGCTCCCACTGGGCACGGCATACCGGTGTGATAATATCTCAAGCCTTCGAAGGTTGCATAATGATGGTGTCGGCGCAGTAGACTCTCCCCCCCAAAAAAAGCCCAAAGCCAGTTGCCGCATGTGAAAGTGGTGGTGGTTTTGAAACGGGGGGGTGGTGGAAAGGTGAAAGGCACAACGGGCGGTGGGACAGACGCGCCTCCCACTCTCGGCCGTCAGCCACGCATACAACCCAACCCCATGCGCGCTGCTGGAGCCTTCGTTGTCTCCACCCGTATAAAGCGTAGTGGTGGCGACGGCTAGTGTGCAGCCATGGTCGTCGTGATTTCCTGGACGCGGTGGGGGGCAGCAGAGAAATCAAGTGTGATATAATGAGCAGACTACGGATTAATCGCACTGCAAAGAGGCCGTCCGCCACTAGCTGGGATAATAACCAGAGTAGACATGCCAGATCAACCCGGTACCGAGGTTCATAATAAGTAAATCCTACCTCGCTGCAATACGGACACTCGCCAAACAGAATACCAAGGCTCTGGCGCGTAGATGGATTGGCTCGCAGCCACTAGTACAAGTGGGGCCAAAGGGATGGGAACGGGAGGGGGTGTTTACACAGGTAAGTTAGGGTTGCCAATGATAATTACATATGGAGGTCGGGCAACCTCCCCTCGCCCGCCCGCACGTAAACAGAAGGCCCGGCACTTTCCTCAACTCCACCTCTGTCATAAGCTTGCTGACAAATATCCTACTTACATCGACCAGGCACTGCCGGTGGAAAGGCCGATGACACTTGGGATTCGGACACAGCTGGTCGGGTACCTCATGGTCCTTCAGTTGGTAAGCGTAGCAGATCCCGCACTCGACCATGAATTCAGCAGCCTCCGTGGCCCCAGCTTCACCACGGCCACCAGCATGGGTGGTGATCGAAGCGGGTAGATCGACTCCCAATAGCGACTGCAGGTTCGAGCGGAACGACCGAGACCCCGAGTCCCAGCGGGTGAGGTTACCCGGAACATTGTCACTACTGCCGCCGGGTCGTAGACGGGCGCGCAGGCCGCGGAGGTAGGTGTCAGGTCCGTACAGCCGTACCGCGGGCCGGCCGCGCGGATTCTGCGGGTCGAGCGTGAGCTCCACCGAGCAGAGTTGCTCTATCCAATGCCCAAGGTTAATGGAGTGGAGGAGAAGGGTGGGTGTATACGGTATTAGAGACAAGGCTGATATACGGGGATGGGGTTTATGATGAGAGCAAAGCCCATTCGTGCCCACCATATCCGTGCAGATCACAGCCAAGTGACGAAATCTGGTTAGAACACGGACGACATAACTCTCTAACCTCCACACACACACACACACCCATCCCTATCACTTACCTAGAGCGACCCGACGCGTCAAAGTGGCGTACCGCTTAGTTCGCGGTTCCAGCACCCACATATCCCGGTCAATTTCGTCCAAAACGGCCCAGACGGGTTGATACCGCTTGGCCAGAGCCTGGCAGCCATGGACGATAGCTTGAAACCAGGCCTCAGGTTCCGTTTCCCCCAGTATGAAGGTCTCAGGCAGTTCTGCCTGGAACGAGGGTAGCGACCGCGGGAAATCCGGCGGTAGCTGTATGTGGACTGCGTGCACGCGGCCCATAGGGTCGCTAGATATTCCAAGACGTGGCGCGGTATTGATGGACAGAGTATTATACATCTATAATTATACACAACAACACACAATCATGTCGGGCAAAAGCTATACGTCCCACGACGGAAGGCAAGGAGGAGGAGGGGCAGTAAACGACGGGATTGGCAACGGTAGCTTATATATATATATATATATATACCCGCCCTCCACTACCACCACGCGGAAGTCCAAGGTTGTACTTACCTAAACCGTAGCGTGACCCGCAACAGACAGCTCGAGATCGATTCCACGGCCTCCCACCCGACCCGCTCAAGGTTAGCGAGGAGCATCTGTAGGTATACTGGCTCGATTGCGGCAGGCCCATCTTTCGGCGTCGCCGTTTCCTCCTATTAATAGGTTGGTTTCAAGTGACCAGATAGAGTAAAGGTGGGGGGGGGAGGGGGACACGACAAGTGGGTTAGACCACAGTAGCGCTCGATAGTTTTGTCGTTGGTGTAGGAAACCTTACTATATAAGCCCTCGTCCCATCAGTTGCTATTTTGTTATATATATTTTTCCACGCCCTTCTCCACCCTCTCCTCTTTCACCTCATATATCTAGGACAAACCTACCAGGATATCTCGCAGGTCGTGCCAGAAGGCGTCGATGGTCTGGCACTGGGAGAGCCGTTGCTTGATCCGATCCCTATGAGGCGCCAGGCGGACCTCGAAGGCCTCGGTGGACCGAATGGTCAGTCGACTGGGGTTCCCATCGGGGACATGGATATGGACCGGGAATTGTTCATTCTAGGTGGTAAAGATTGGGAGAACATTGGGGATAAGTAAGGTGGTATGGGTCCCCTGGAACCATCACACGTCGGATCGCGAGTAAGGAAGCTCTTCTACCGGCGAAGTCTGGAAGCCACCGAAAAATTCTCAAACTATTGTGGCCTGATATCTACCTTGATGGTTAGGAAGCCCCGAAACTCAGTCCCGGCGCGGTTAACCGGGGCAAGTAGAGGGAATGGATGGCTGCTCATGACCTCTGGGAACAGCCAAATTCCAACAGGCTGAACGAGCGCGGGCGTGAGAGGTGATGGGGGCGGCAGTGACCGAATGATGGCAATACGTCTGCCAATGGGTTTACAGTATGCATTCAGAAGAAATGGTGCTGGCCACCTCGAGTTGAACAAGGCCTCAAGGACTATTCCACCGCGAACGGGGGGTAATTGCAGACTCCCATTTCGAAAACTGAATGAGCTTAAAAACTCAATCGTAACGACGAGCTCTTCAGATACCGGAAGCTGCTCAGGCAAAGGCGGGTGGGTCAGTTGACTTGGGTTTTATAGTTGCAGTACTGGTACAGTATACGGATAGAAAAAGGGGAAGTAGGAACGCAACTATAAAAAGGGAAGGAGCGCAAAGAGGAAATAAAAGATGCTTGAAAGGGGAAAGGGACAAAAACGTAACGCAACCCAAAGAAAATAACGCGGACCGTTCGCTAAGTATGGCTCCGACCGGTTGAACCTGATCCGACGGGCGGAACAACTACGGCTACAGGGAAAATCCAGAGCCGGGGAGCGGCGAATATGGGAGGGCAGCGCTTCTATGGCGGGGCCGGGCTTCTACGCCGAGACACTGTCTGTTGAAGGCGGTGACGAGCGACCCTACCGATAATTAACGCCTTCATCTACGCCACACATCGACCGTCATTCTGGACGGTCACTGCAGCATGTCCAAGGGAAGTAGGAAAAGTGGGCGTTAGAAAAACATAAAATACTGTCTGATTGTCGTATTCGGCGAACGGAGAAGGGAACCGATCAGTGGCGGGAGCAAGGGGACACCATGACGCAGGGCATCAGCCTGACCAGCACACCACCTGGGCAATTGGGGGGAGGGGGCGCACCGTTCGACTAGGAATACTGACAAGGCCCAGGCGCGACACGGGCTAGCGGGGTGAAAGACAAAGGTTAAGCAGCGAGCAGAGTCATTTGTAGAAAATTGAGAACGACGAAGGGAGTAGAGAAGAAGGTGGAGTTCGGGCTAAAGCGGGTAGCGGGTACGGAACGCGAAGGGAGGGAATAAGCGGGACAGGTGGTGCACATTGTAAAGAAATATAGGAACCACGGGCACCTCTGACACGACCGTTAGACGGAACCAGGTGCCGAGGGGGCGACAAGTTGCCACTGTGAATCGAGCCGGAGAAAGACCGGGCGAGTAAGCGAAGGAGGGAGCGGAGAGCACAACGGATTTAACTTGCGCACCCTACATTTGGGGACCCTTGCCCTGTGTGCTTAGCGGCAGGGGCTGGGCTGCGCCGACGGGCGACTTAAACTCGGCCTCGGGATTGGTTGCCGACAGCGGCAGCGACGTCACGGGTGCGGGGGTCAGCCGGTTGGAGCTCACCAGAGACCCAGGAGACAGGGGCTCGCGAGGAAGCGAGGTATCCTTGACGGGCGAGCTGGCCAGCTTCTCGGCCTGGGTGCAGGTGGGCATCAAGGCCGGGTTCTGGTGCGGGATGTTATCCGGGGAGGGGTGCTGCTCACCGACGGGCAGCGTGTTCTTTCCGGCCTTGGAAAGGGCATAGTCACCACTGTCAAAGTACTTGCGCTCCTTGACCTTGTGATTAAGAATGTCCTTGCGGGAGGGCAGCTTGCCGTAGAGACGGAACATTTTCTTTTCCTCCTCGGTCATTTTCTGTAAGAGGAGGGATACATAGGGGCGAATGGGGGAGGAGAGGCAAGCAGGAGGTGGGGGCGGAGAGATTAGAGGCGGAGACGGGGCAGAGGATGACAAGTAAGGCATCACCGGGTGAACGGATAAACCTGGGTCCGTTCCGAATAGAGTACTTACGGTCACATCGACCTTCTGCTGTCTGGCAGGCAACATGGTGGTGGTAAGGCGGCGAGGCAGGGGAGAGTTGCGGGAAGCTACGGCAGCCGGGAGTAGGACGGACGGATGCTGGAAGGTTGGGATGGATTGGAGACACGCAGGCAGGGGAAATAATCGCGGTGTGAGATGGCACAGGGCAAGGGCAGTAGCGGATGAGGAGGGAGGTTGGCAGATTACCAGGTGTAGTGAATGGGAGTAAAGAAGCTGAGTTAGTCTGGCTGCTGCTGCCGCTATTCCGTACCGAGCTGGACAGCGAAGGAATCAGGGTGATGGAGGCTCATCCGAAGGTTCGAAAAAAAAAACGGGCCCAAGGAGCGATGAGTGGAGTCGCTAAAGATCCACAACGAACAGGTGCTAGTCGCTGGGCGATGAAGTAGGAGGGGGCAGCGCACGCGGAGAGCAGGTCCAAATGGATGGGAGGTGTTGTTACCCTGAAGCGAGAGGGTATCGCCAGCCTCACCCCACACTACACAGCACTGTACACCCCTCCTTGTGTGTCGTGGTATCACTTTGACCTCCCACCCTCGTCACCTACTCTCCTCCCCAAGCACACCTGCATCGGAACGCAAGTTACAGAAAAGATATAAGGTGATAGGTAGAGCCTGGATGGTGGAACAGGCGCAGCGATGACACGAGCGCCGAGGAAAGGAGTAAGGTCCACGACATTTGGATGGGACATGTGAAAGGATACAGGTTACGTCGAAGCGGCAGGTCTGGCCGGTAAACCAAAGTTGTGCCTTACGTTCACGTATCTCCGTATCCGCCACTCAGCGGACACTCCCTTCCGGATAGCAATGCTAATTAAAAACAACAGGGGAGTGTAAAAGGCATACCCCACGAGCTGCCAGGGGAGAGAGTGAGATACGCCTCGTCTGGGGACAAATTGGGATGCGCCTGGACCGCTGACATACCATCAATCACCCACCCGCACAGAGCCGGATTGGCAGGCGAGGGTGGGGGGGGGGTGGGGCCTTGCATATCAACTAGGCAACCTCACAGCCACCACTACCACACGCTCTGGCCAGCGACTGGCTTGTCTTGGACGCAGCTGTGCAAGTAAAAGGCCGCGGAACTGGCAGGCGCGAGGTACCTACGTTGTTCGACTGGACTCTACACCCACGCCTCTCGACCCCATGGCTGCTCATGCGAGGTCATGTCGACTTCCAAAAGACCCTGACCTTTCATTCAGAGCCACAGCAGCCCAAAGCACCGCGGGTCAGCGGATCGGGATTGCGATTGGTGAATAAAAAAAAATATACCCGTAACTAGTAAAAAATACCTACCTCGAGTGCGCTAGGGTGAGTGGATACCTTGGGAACAGTACGCTTCTCGCGGGCGGGGGCTGGGTAGATAAAAATGACTGTGGCCAGGAGGGTGGAACAGAGACAAGTGGGCAGTCAGGCGCATTAGGATAAGGCAAATGAACCATGCAAGGGCGTAGAGCGCGAACACGTTTGGGCGGTAGGATCGTTGCAGAGTCTAGCACTTATAGAAGTGCTGGGCGGCTGACTGGGCTAACCGATAGCTCTACACGTTCAGGGAAACGAGAAAAGAAGTTACCCAAAGCCCCTCATACGTACGTACAGTCCGTGAGTGGGGAATGACACGCAATTCACACGTGTGACGAGTAGCGGTTGGTTAGGGACCAATCGGGAAGGAGTGGGGTGTGAAGCACGACGACGGCTATCAAGTAAAGTGACTGGTCAATAAACGGCCTACAAAGTAGGTTGGGGATGCGATTAGATGGGTGAAACCTCAAGGCGAAACGGACAGAGGCAAGGAATGTGAGTGGAAAACGCAAAAGGTGGTGGAGGAAGAGGAGAGGGAGGAGATGAACAAGTGAGAGAGGGGGAGAGGCAAGGTGAGTTTGGAGGAACTAGAGGCTTAATGAGAGTGCGTGTGAGGCTGGGAGGGCGGGGAGGGGGAGCTAACAGGCCAGGTAGCAAAGGACAATGAAGAGGGGCACATATAATGATCTAGGGTGGGAACTCGGGGATAGTGGGCGAGTCGGATGACGCTGCACGGAGGGCTAGTCGGGTGCGGGGAAAAGCACGCAAGTTGTGGGAAGGGTAAGCGGCGGCGCATTCTAGGGCGTAGGTTCATGGGTCTGAGGGGCGTGCAAAGCCTATGAAATGCTTGCGTGTTAAACCCGATATACCGATAAACCAATGTCGCTCACAACCCCAGTCTCACCTTCTCCATCGGCACACAGCACACACACACACACACACTGACGTATTCCACGTCTTACGGGTTTCGTCATGGCCATCGGGCACTTCTTAGTGGACCACGCTAAAGTCGCACGGTGGCAAGCCCCCGCAAGTTCTCCGGATTTGTTTAAAGCCTATTGCTCTCCAGGGCCTATGCTATCTTGACACAAATCTCTCGCCTTTCCTTTCACAACGTCGAATCGGCGCATATCTATGTGGGTGGGTGGGTGTCAGGAGGGGAGGGACTAGGCGAGATTCCGCTTGTAGTGGCAACTGGCCTTGAACCTCTTGAGCCGACAGGAACTTCTACCCCTGGAGAGGTGTCAGAGCGACTGGTTAGGGGTCAAGGTATCACCCGCTCATGAAACCGACCTACGCCGTACCAATAGTCTTTTTAGTACAGATGGTCAGTCCGCCCGATAGACAAAGAGACCATGATGCTGATGGAAATTTAGTTAAAAGATCAGGGGTTTCGCAATCCCTCCCCCCATATTGTCAACTCTGCGGTCACGCAGATAAGGCTACATGTGTCTGCGGGGTGAACACCCTCGGCCAGTAGGTGAGGGATAGCGAACGCGCCCATGTCTCCAACCTAGCCAAAAGGGATGGGTTATAGTGGCATTGGGTGGGAGGGGGCTCTATCGTTCCTCCTCCCCCAGTAGAGCTCAGGGGTTATCGGCATCGGACCAACTAGAGCTACCGGGTTCACTTCCGCAGTCCTCGTCTAGGTCCATCAACCAGTCAGCTTCCGAACTGCTTCCATCGGGTGATCTTGGTGCAGGCCGTTGGAGGGCAGCGGTCTTGGCGTTCCGGCGTCGGGTGATAGCCTCATCGATTATTTTTTTTAAAAAAGAGGTGTCGTAGAGTGTGCGTAATCGCGGTGATAGGAGTATTAATGCTATCCATCTATGTTTACCCAGACTCATTTTCTCGGAGATGACGAATACCATTTGAAGCCAAAAAAAAGGGCCATGCGGCTATTACCCGCGACGAACTCACTTGACGACTAGACCGAAGCAGCGAGTGGTGGGTGGCTTGAACTAGACCTGCGACAAGGCACGAGGTGAATGCAGGGCTGGATGGCTAAAGAGATCATGAGAGTAGGTACCAATGGTAGAGGTTATAGCAGCTTACCATCTAGACCGATGGCATCCATTATACTAGGCAGGCCCAAATTTCTAATAAACATTACTTACCGCCAGGGCCGTCGTGGCATCAACTGCACAAGGCAGGGAGAAGCCGTCGGCCGCCATGAGATCCTTGGCTCGGCCGAGAGACTCCGCAATGGAAACCACGTATGCTGTCTGGGCCCTAAACCTGGAGGTTGGTTTGTGAGTGGGAAATTAGGCCGGTGACCAGGTAGAACACCGTCTTTCGAACTTCACGCCATGGATTATTGTGAGCAGGTCATCACAGTAGCTTGAGGATTTCGTTTTTCCACAAAAGCACCTCCCCCGTCAGGGCTTACCTTTCAAAGTACTCGGCGGAAAACACGCTGGCAAGCTCGTGGGGAAGCTGCTCCGTTATCCATCCTGCTTGTAGGGATAGATGGTCGCCGTTTACTAAATACGGTGGAAAGCGACATGGCGTTGTCGATAAGAGAGGAAGGACGGGTGGTTAGAACTTTCCATATCTAGCTTAGGGCCAATGTTGATGAATGCATGCAAAAAAAACGTACCGCAGTGAAACACCTACTTAACAGGCCCCCACTGAAGGTCATTGTAATCCCCTGTAGGACCGGCACATGTTCAGCAACTGCCTGGGGGAGATTGGTAGGAAAGGTAGGTGCCATGGTGCAGTCTGATGTGAAGGTTGATTTGGTCAAGTCATTAGGCAATAAGCCACTATAGTCACTGCACCACCGCTCGGCGATTACACCAGGTTTTAAACATGAACGATCCTATGTACCCGACGTATGCGGTATATCGGGCTACCCACCTAGTTGCTCCTGGGTACCGTTCCTACACAAACTAGCTACCTTGAAGCCCTTTTGCAGCCACACCTCGCACCAGTCGGTCAAGAGGGAGTCGCTATTTAGCCATAACTCGCTGGAGCTGTAGGTGGCATCGGATCTGGTATGGAGAACCCGACAGAAGTAACAAGGCGCAGATATTATTTTTTCCGGCAGAGGAGTGGTTAAGTAGGTTATTGCATGGAAGCAGTTAGGAATTGCAGGGTTGCCTAAGTTGCCACCATAGTACGGTGTACCCGGCGGTGGTGGTTTTGAGCTCCGGGCCTTGGTATTGAAAGATGGCCTTACCGCAGTCGCACCGGTACCGATCCTGGCCAGGCACACAGTGGGGAGACGCTCGGGCTAGATTTGCGGCGGGTGGTGGCCTGGCCGCTCACTTCAACTGGCGGACGGATAGTTCTGGCGGTTATCGAGGCCGCCGGTTGCCGAAGAACCATGTCAACGCGGAGCTGAAGCTGATTGTCGACAGCTCCTGACTTGACTAACCCCTTTGGGCGATGAGTGCGAGGCAACTGTAAGGTATGCGTGATGGTACATTGGGAGGCGTCGAGGTCCATACTGATCGGGGTTTAAATGGCA
>JANBPT010001221.1:0-12174 GCA_027575765.1 Tieghemiomyces parasiticus | reverse complement strand
GGGAAGGGATAGGGTAGTTATTCGTTGTGTGCCTTGGAGGGAACTGGATTTCGGCCCTTCCCCAGCTTATGTTTCAGGATGGTGTAGTTGAGACCAGCCCGTGATGACATCCCGCGGGCCTGCAAGTCTCCTCAGGAACAACGACCACGTTCCCTATCCACGCAAGTTCGTTGGGGAGGAGGAGGAGGAGACCAGCTGGGCTGACCTGCTGCTATCAACCAGTTTAGACCGGGAACTAATGCCTAAGTCATCCCACCACCCCAACCTGCCCTTGCCGAATGGCTTTGAGCAGTAGGTTGGCTTCGCTATCTCCCCGCTCTGACTTCTTCGAGGACGCAACATAAATAGCTGGATGATCAAGGGCCTTCCTGGATTGTTCTATTCAGAATACATTAATTAATCTCCTTTATCTGGCTACAAAATTAAGGAAAACCTCATCGGTCTTGCGGCCCCATTTATTCGACAGCCCTCCTTGTGCACAAAGGGATCATGGCGCTTCGTGTTGGTGAACGTAGGAACCGGCAGAATCATAATAATACCACTGTCCCACTTTTTTTTTTGAGATGCCTTGATGGTTACATATAGTAAACTACCTTTTTTACCCACTGAATCATTATTCGGTGGGAGTCGTTAACTAGGTCCCATACTGCTGTCACTCGAAAACGGTTTTGTACTTAATAAAGAGATTTAATAACAGTGAGCAGCAGGAATACCGTAATGTTTTTAAAATAGCCATGACGCACGTACGTTGTGGTTATTTGGTGTCCAACGCGGCATGCACACACATGAGCCGACCAGACGTCATCAAGGGCATTACCATTATAACTCCGCAGGGCTGACGTCATTTATTAATCGTTTTTTTTTGGCAACTGCCACCCGAGACCCGTTGGTCAGCTGTACCCGTAGCTTAGGGTAGAATATGGCTGCGAAGATGATCCGTTTTGCACTTTGATGTTCAAATCATCTATTAAACCGCCGGCAAGGTTCAACAATTATGTGCAAGCGGAGGGACGAGTGCATCTGCTGGTCTGAATTGACCTTAGTGCAAAGATCTGAGGGAGTCTACCCGCCGAGCCGCCTTTCCCGCCCCCCTCCCCTCGGCTTCCACTTTAGCCGGGCATTAGGCTAAACGGTAGGCTCATTCAAAGGCCGCTCCAGCCACAGAGCCCCGCGAGATTGAGGGTGGTTAGTAGGTATGTCTGTGTGTTTATTGGATATACCACACAGGCAACGTAGCCGAACCACGCGCCATCATTGGGACTACTGGAAGAGTCCGGCCTTCGTTATTCTTCCCCTAATGAATAACGCGGTAGCGTTTTTTGGCTGGAGGCGAATGGACTCTTAGATTTCGCCAATCTACCAGGGCCCCGATAAAGGTGTACCCCTCTATACTTTAGACCCCTTCTTCCCCCACCTCACACTGTACAGTACTATGCGCTGCGTTCTCTAACACTGGCCCATGCCCTAGGCCTAGCACCGGACTTAACGAAACTGTAGGTGTTAAATTACTTTCGACACTCACCTGCCGGTCGAAAACCCCTTCCCGATACCAGGGGACGGGGGAGGTTAGTATATATATATATATATATAAACTGTGAGCGTGTGGCTTCGGTCTTGGTGTCTTGCTGCCAAGTCTCAGTTCCTGGTATTCGCTTTCCGCACAGTGTTTTGTAAGAACCCTTCCCCCAACCCGGTCTATTCCGTCATTCCCAAAGGGACGTGGCCCACTGTAGGAGTTCATCGACAGGATTGTGGTTGATAGCGAGACATAGCTTCCAAGGGGTCTTCAACTGCCGCTGCGAACTCCCTCTACACCCCATTTCGTTTACGCTTGACCCCGCATACGTTTTCGTTTCCACCAGGTACCACCATCTTCCATACCTCTGGCCTGGCGGCTTTTTGGCCAGACGTCACACATATTGGTGGGCGGGCGATGTTTACCCAGTCAGCATAGAGCCTATCGGGAGAATGAAGTGAGAGAGCGCGAGAGCACGCGCGGTTTGCGGGCGTAGCCCGCGCCTTCCTCCCTCCCCCCTTCCCTTACGCCCAAGGACCTTGACGTCGACTGTAATGACGTAGCTACTGGCCCTACTACCTGTATTCTGGGTCATCCCGCGGGCGGGGTTAAGCTGCGGCGGGGTGGGCGGGGGGGGGGGTCTTCCTGCATACAACCTCCCTCATTGGGGAGCATCTCTGCCGTCATCGCCCTGACATCTCTCCCTCCTGTACACACAGCAATATACACGCCCTCAGGCGGGGGAGGGGGGGGGGGGTTGTGTACCATGCGATGCGCATTGTTCTTGGCCTCTGCGACACAACTACCCTGGCCGCCCGTCACCTCCTCACATTGCAGGTGCCAAGTCTCCCTCCCCACGTTGGGTGTGGGAATGAAGCCCAGGCTAGGCAGCCGGGGTGACGGTGGTTTGCGCTGGGCAGCCTCGTAGACTTTTATTTTGTATTCTAGCGCGGGCTGGGGCTGACCCTTGCCCCCCGCCCCGCCCCTCAGCTACATGACACCATCGCCTCGCTGGCTTGGCTTCGGTATATAACCCGCCACCCTGCGCCCAGTCTGCCGTGCCGCACTTTCAGTACCACCGCATTCGTTTCCGTTACTCCCACTCCTTCGCCTGCCTCTGTGTACAGTATCGCTGTATTTCTACATTCCCCCCTCACCTCCTTTCCATCCAACGCTCCATCACCTACCTCTTCCTTCTGGGCTTCCATCAGACCACTATCCACCACCGTTTCTCAGTCCACCTCTGTACCGGTAAGTTACCCGCCTCACCGCCAGTCCTGTCTCCGCCTCCGCCTCCTTTCCTTCCAACTTGTATCGGCAAACCCCCGTACGCCCCTAGTTACCTACCTTTTTAGCACCTAGTAAGGGTTGGTGCTGACCCGTTTGCCTTTCTAACCCTTTCACTTTCCACCGTTACATTTCGCCATCCCCCCTCTTTCCTCTTGCCGCCCTCAGCCACCAACCCACACACACAACCATGTCGCTCAACACCTGGTCCAGCGTAAAGATCCCCGCCGAGCCCACTCGAAGCTTTGTGCTGGTGGAGGGCATCGCGCCCGAGGCTGACGAGACCAAGGTTCGGGAGTTCTTTACCTTCTGCGGCAAGATTAATCAATTTGAGCTGCGCCCGGCCGGCACCAGCAGCAGCGTGTTGTCCGCCGCCGGGGCTCCCCAGCCATCGCAGGAGGCCCTCATTGAGTTTGACCACGACTCGGCGGCCAAGACGGCCGTGCTCCTTTCCAACGCCATGATTGCCGAGCAGCCCATCAACGTCAAATACCTCTTTGAAGAGTTCAACGCGGCCTCTCCGACCGTCACCACCACTACCGCCGCCGAGGAGGGCGTCGACGCCGAGAAGCACAAACGGTCTCTCGACGAGGCCAGTGACTTGCTCCGCTCGCAAGGCACGGCGCTCCCCCAGGAGGACAAGCCCAAGTCGACCGTGTTCCACGAGATTGTGGCGCGCGGGTACCTTCTGTCGGAGCGGCTGCTGAGTTCGGCTTACGACTATGATCGTCGCTACGGACTGACGGAAAAGGCCCAGAACCTGCTGAGTCAGGCCCGGACTCAGGCGGCCGCCATTGACGAGCGTCTGGGCGTGTCGACCAAGGTACGCGCCGTGGAAGAAAAATACCACATCCAGGAGAAGGTCAACAATCTGACCTCCCAAGCCACCGCCCTGAGCTCCCAGGCCCTCGAAACGCCCACCGGCCAACGGGTCGTGAGCGCGTTTAACCAGGTTAAGGATACCGGCTCCAAGACGTATGCCGATGGCGTGCGTCTCGCCGAGGAGAAGAAGCGCCAGGCCTCCGTGGACGACGCGACTAGCGGCGAGCCGGCGGCTGCCACCGCCGTGGGTGAGAGTCATCAGAACAACCCGACCGCCGTTCCCGCCTCGATGCCCACCGCCGCCGACCAGCAGGGCCACTAAGTTGCCGACTCCCCCTCCTCCTCTGTCCTTGAGTAAACCCCCTTTCCCCCCCCTCCCACCCGTTTCTTTACTCGGTATCCCCATTATTGCATGACATTACACGAGTCCATTCGCTCGATCCCAATAAACCGTTGTCCTTGGTGTACGAATTTCCGCTCACCCGCTTACCAGATGCGCGCATACCTTATCTTTTAGATGCCATTATGCTTCGGAGGTGACGGTGGAAGAAAGAGGTGGGTGTTCCTCCTCCCCCCTCCCCGCATCTTGCGCAGCAGCAGTGTCAATGAGCTAATGGGGCCAGCATCCCCATCTCCCACTATATATATTTATATGACTCCCTTTGTATAAAAGATTAAAAATATAAATCGCGGTCGAAAGTGTGACGTGATCGTTTTTCTTAGAATGAGTGTCCCTATTTTGCTACCGTTGATTGTGTAATAGACCTAAGGTACACGGGATAAAGATAATTATCTTGGCCGCACCTTGAATCAAGGTCATTGAACGGAAGAAAGGGGGTACGTGTGATGTAGGTGAAATAAAAGATGAACTGAAGAATGGGGCATCTATTCATCGGGCGGCATCTAAAGTTCGTTTTTGTGTGTGTGTGTGTAGGGAAGAGGTGCGTAGAGTGTATGGCAGGGGATGGTGGATAAGTCATAATCCAACGGTTGGTTTGTTGGAAGTGGAGAATGTGGGAATTGGCACCCAGGGGAGGTAGGGATGGGGGAAATAGGTGGCAATATTATATAAGCTAATGTGTAATTAATTATTTGGACGAGGGAGGGAGGGGGACGTTACACCCTCTTAACTTTTCACCCACTATATACTCTGTATATGATCCTTACTAGGTGCCGCTCCGTGTCCTGACGCAGTCGAAGTACACCGGCTTTGGTACTGTCCCATTTATTGTTGAGGAGTTTTTCGCGTCTAGCGAGCATGTTAAGTCGGGTGTCAAGCTCCTCCCTGATCTGGGTTTTGAGGTACTCGGACTCCCTGCAACGGTCGTTGGAATGTGCGGCGCATGTGTGTGTGTGTGTGTGTGTGTGTGTGTGTGTGTGTGGAGGGGAGGGGGGGAGGTGATATCACATTGCGGCTCAAGGGTTTCTCGTTTAAACCTCATATCGAACGGTGTCCAACTCCTTGACTAAATGCATACCATCAACTTTAGGCCGAAGGGAGAATCCCCACCCCATTCAACCCAACATCTAAAATAGTTACTCTCACCTGACCAGCACGCTCGCGCGCTCTAGAAGCTGCTGCATCTTGGTGGCTATTGCTGGGTTCAGAGGAGAAGGAGGGAGGGATGAGGGGTCGAGTTGTTAGGGTTAGGCGGGTGGATGGGAGACGAGAGTGGACCAGTAACGGAAGTCGAAGGTAATCCAAGCCACAAGGTAGGTTGCTAGTACAGCACGACGAACCTTGCATCTCTGCTGGTGGGGGTGAGCTACGCTGGCGATGAACTAAAACGTGTCACACGAGGAGGTTTGGCCTATTCGCTTTACCTTTAATGTTACCCAAGGCATCTGTCGATGGAGGAGCCGGTCGCGTCGACTGTAAGAACAGGCAGTCCGGCAAAATATCGTCGTCATCGTCAATCTGGAGAATATCAATGTCGCTGGGCTCAACTACGATGTCCGCCATGATAAGGATGGGTGGGTGGGTGGTGGAGGGGGAGTGTGTCAAGTTGGACGGTAGAGACAAGATGCCCTAGAAGCGAATGAAAGAAGAAAGGATGATACAAGATGTCGAGCTAGCCATTAGTATGGTTATAAAGTTTCCGGAGGCCTGCGGGCGCCGTTTGTGCTAAATTGGGAAGGGGGGCTCTGCATAGAGCCGTTCGGGTCCAGAGTGTTTTCCAATGCGACGGGACGGGGATAGGTGCACGGTCGATACTCGGCGTGGATATATGCGGGTGTATGCTGGGTCAGATAAAAAACGTACTGTGGACCACCTGCGGGTTGCGGGTTAGATATGTGTGCCGGTTCGGGTGAAAGGGACTGCGCTTCTAGCGAAGCCATAGAACACACACCCCTGGCACTTCTCTCTTCAACGTACACACACATATATATAAATGTGCGCTCACGGCTAAACTTGACCACCAACGGATGGACTAGCCACTATTTTTAGCGGACCACTCTGGACATCACTAACCCTCAAAGAAGCAATATAGCCCCCCCCGCAGACGTCTCTGCCCGCCAGTTATGGAGAGGAGTGCCCGTAATCGGCGTACGCATTGTCATCGACATCGCCTTCTCGCACGCCACAGAAGATTCATCTTAGCTTCACGCTTCTCTCTCTCTCTCTCTCTTTCAAACAAGGTAAAGGATAGCCCCAGTGTAGTGAATCCTAAATCTTTGATAGGGTTGTCGATCCTCTTTGTATTAGGTATTGTCGAGAGTCCACCCGATTAATATATAGGTTCAGAGTGAGGGGAGACAAGCGAAGGAAGGTGCAGAGCAATTTCTGCCCATACTCGTCAGGCTCTGCGGTCCGTAGAATGGGGGTGCTTTGGTGGAGAAGAGGGGAGCGGTGGTGGATAGGTGCAAGGGCAGTCGGGTTGCTTGTAGATACAGGGGGGGGGGGGGCAATAGCTGCGAGTAATTCCAGGGACGGAATGGGTAGACCGTGGCGGATGTCGCTCTGATGTCCTGTCTGCTCCTCCATTCGACCAACTAGTCCTGGTATGCACACCAGGAGCAAGATCCCCACCACACTGCTTCAGGCACGGTGCTAGGCGGTCAGGAGGTAGGACTTGCTAAATCGCTGATTAGTAAAGCGCAACGCCGCTGTACCAATAATGGCGGCGGCCGCCCTGCGTTGGATCTTCGGGTTGGGCGCTGTATGTGACAAGCGGGTCCTACTGATGGCCTGAGGCTGACTGCCGGGCCGCCCAAACGTTTGGAGGCCAAGGCATCGGCAGGCTGACGGCACAGACACCCTCTAGTACACATGGCCACCCCACCGGATACCGATAGCAGCAATGGCAGTGTGGGGAAGTGGGGAGGATGAAGGGCCTCGAGCTGCATTTAGTCTTGTAATTGACTTTGACCAGAGCGACTTGGGGGGGTGAATATTGTCGAATAAAATGGGGTGGCTGAAAACAAGGGAGAAAGGGGGGGGAGTATCGGTCGGGATGTTCAATTCTTTGTAGAAGAGATCTGAGGAGGGTAGCTGGCGGCAACAAAAGGAGGGGAGGGAGACCACCGTCGAGCTGCCCGCCCGTGCCTGCTTTCTTGCTCTCCGATCTTCTGAATACCTGTGCGCTCAAGTCGGAGACTTATCCTCGCTGTAAATCGCGATAAGGTGTCATTGACGGAACGGTGGCGCAAATTTGTGGAATTTCTAGGCAGTAACGAGCGGGTAATGGGGATGAGGGGGGGAGGACCACGACAATGACGAAGGGTATTACAGGTTATCGTAGCCAGCCCGTGTGCTGTAGCAATGTCGAATAGGCCAGGAAAATGAATATAGGGTGGCTTAAAAAGTGGGTGGATTAGCCACGTCCAGGGTTACCAAGGCCCGGCCTTGCCCTGACCGACAGTCAATATTGGAAAGAGTAGCTGTTCACCAAGTCAACGCGTCTGATCGCTTGCTATAAGTGAAGGGTGGACTATAATTTATCTGCCGTATCCTACCGAAGGTTTTATCTAAGTACCGCGCCACGTCAATAGAACCCCGACCCCCTAACCGCCGAGACTGACACGGCGACCGTAGCCGTCGTTGTTATTTCTCCCTCGTGACTGTGCCTGCCTCTCCCCTTCATTCTCTGCTGGATTTATATATCGAGATGGTCATGGTGTGTCCCTGCCTGATCGATTGACACACTCCCGACAATGCAAGGGCGGACATGGCGGCCGGTTGGTTCGTTGAGCTCCTACGGTGGTCGCCGAGGCCTCCCGACGAAAAAAGAGCGATCGGCCGCAAAGACTTACCTGCGATATTAAAAGGCATTTGCGCCGAGGAGAGAAAGGGAGGAGGAGGATGAAGGCGAGTTGGACACCAAGAGGCCCAGACTGCAGTCAAGGCTGTCGGCAGTCGAGGTGGTACGACGGGCGTCAGTAGACATAAGTAGGTATCGACCAGTGCTACCAACAGGTGTGAGAGAGGGAGGTAGGGGGGCGAGGCACAGCTGCCAGTGGCCCGAGCCAACTCCACCGGTCTACTCTCGGCCTCGGCCTTCCGACGAGGGAAAGCCAATCAGAAGTGCCGAGTTGGACTCTTCCAGCCGCCTGTCGAAGCCTTGTGCTCTTATCGGCTAAGCGAGGACAGGGGTTTTTCAGACTATAAAATATATATGGGGAAACGGGGGGTTGCGAAAGTCGGCCAAGGGAGTCGGCGGGGGGGGGGCCGAAAGCGAACATCTAGAATTCGGGAATTGAGTCGGCGGCGGCCGTAGTCGTGCTTTCGGATGCGTATCGCCCCTGCCGAAACGGCGTCATGCCACCTGTGTCTTCGTCGATGGCCGTCATAAATTCGATGCCCTGCCTAGTCAGCCTGAGGCGGAGGGGGAAGGAGGACAGTGATGGAGAAGTCTCCTCTGGCTCAAGCCCAGGGGTAGCCGGTCAGCCAGGGTGCTGGAAAGCTTCCCAACTGCCACCCCCCGGACAAGACCCTGAAGGCCTGGCAAACGTCAGGGTGGTTTCGAGAAGACTAGGGTCCGTGTGACGGGTACCGTTTATGGTGACATCGTTTCCATCGGGTGGTGGCTGGGGAGGAAGGATGCGGAGGTTGGCCAGGGTCCAATGTGATGAATACCGGCCACCAACGACGGCGACCGTCGCCATCCCATAGTCACTAGGGTTAGCTGGGCCCGTCAGCCTATAGCCCTGCCTGCACATAGAGCAACCGTCGGTTCCAGGCATACTTTGGGATCCTGAGGCGCCCACGTTGCCGGCGAACTGCTACTACCCTCCTCCGAGCCTCACCTCTGACTCTTTGCGTTGGATTTGATGTAATGGTCGGTCGCCCGGCGAACAAACGACCTGGCCGCACCTACGGGTGATCCATAGGCGAAGGGCGCAAAAGGGCGGTGGGACGAAAATCGCCGGCGAGAGAATCTGCCATCTTGTTTGTCGTCTAATGCACTGGCGTGGCGCTACAGGCTAGGGACGGTCGGTTCAGCGAGAATGATGTGCCGGCCAGAGGGTGCCACTCGGTAATGCGGAGACGGGTGAGGGTGGGGGGGGGAAGCTCTACGGGGATCGGCCTGTGGCGTGCCCCCTCCCCACCCTCCCACCCACCCGACTCAGGGACCGCCTGGTATGGGACGCTAGTGATATCGTCCGTGACAGGCCCTTGCCCCCGCTAATTCATCGTGGGATAAATGTCGTCGTTTAGGGCGTTGACGGTGCGACTGGAAGCTAGCGAATCTGCGCGGGACAGTTTCCGTTTTACCACCTTCAGGTATGTGTCCATGTCGCTTGTTACGGCGGCTCTTGGGATACACGGCGGCCGTCAGCTTTTATCGGGACTGCGCATGGCCATCAGCCCTCTGTATCTGCCCGGCGTGTCGACCCCAAGTTCCAGCTCGGACAAGGGGGTCATCGCCACCCATTAACCCACCTACCTCCTGCGGCCCGGTCAAGTAGCCAGCCGCCATGATGGCCCGTGAACATATACCAGCGTTTGCGTTGTAGTCGCCACTCTTCATACCGACCCGCCCGGCATGGGTAAGGCTGTGCTCTGGTAATACCGGCCGTCGCCCCTCCGTTGTAAGACGGCATACACTCCAACCCCTCCCCATCTATTTTAATCAACCGTGGCTCGGGACCTCAATCGGTCGACAGTAGCCGCTGACGTTTAGCTCGCCGGTTGACGCCAGGCGAGACGGGAAGAGACTGGCGGTGGGTCTTGGCCAAAACGGCCATCAATGGCCAGGTCATAAAGGACAGATGCGCAGTGGGATGGTAGGGTGGTGTGATTCGTCGCCTTCTCCCCCACCCTCCTCTCCACCCGCCGGCGCACACCCTTTTTTCTCCCCCCCCCCTCTCCCTCTCGCTCTCGTCCTCTGCTATGCACAAAGAAGGCCAGTCCCAACCGTTGACCAATACACACATCCACACATGCAGAGGGGGGAAGAGGAGCGCCTTGCCCATGTATGCGCATACACCTTACAAAGGCGAAGGCCTCCCCTCATGCTCACCTCCTCCCCCCCCCCGCCCACAATACCTACCCTCTCCACCCAGCATTGACCCCGTACCGAGCGACACCACACGCATGTTAATCCTCCCATCCTTTGGCCGACCGACACTGCCACGTCGCGCCCTCCCGCTTTCGTCCACCAGATATATAAACCTCCACGTCCGCCGGCTTCCCCTGGTCGGATAATTCCCTTACCCAACACATTGACTTGCTGCACCCGCTACCCACCCTTACGACTCACCCTAGCAGCGCATATCCCTGACCGACTTTGCATCTACCTCTTCAACTTGTACACTACACTTCGCATTCCGTCCCCGACCCCCTCCCACCATCCCACTGTACACTTAGCTCCTCTCTATCCACCGATACCGATAAAGTCTTGTCGCGAACATTGCCACAACCCCACTTCCCTTGGTCTGCCGTTTCACTTTTTCACTTTTGTACTAGTACCGTTCGGACCGCACTCGTCGTCATCTAGTCGAACCTTTCAGTGTTCCTACTCTTCCCCGCCGTTCCCATCCGTACCGAAGCCACGGGTTTGCCCGATCAACCCTGCCACACCCCTTCCTTTATCCCCTATTCCTTTGGCCATCCACCCTGGCCCGTGCCATCTCACTCGACAGCGTACCGTGTTCGCCTGTATATATATATATATATATATTCCCGCCCCACCCTCTCCTCCCTTACCATTTTCACCCGACCCGACTCACAAAACATTGCCGACTTGCTAGTCACTTGGTCTCTGTGTATCTATTTTTGAAACTATTCAGCATTATAATCCCCTCACTCTGTATATAACTTGACGTTTCAGGTGCAGTTTCCTCTCCTCGACCCTTGCATATATTGACCTGCGAACTGTTTCAAATTAGCACCGATCCATTTTTACGCAACCCCCCTCCCCTTGATTCTGCGCACAGACCCCTTCGTTTCCCACCCCCCCTCCTCACACACACGCACACTCTTCATACGCAAGGATGAACCCATTTTCATCTCAAATGCCCTTATCTCCAGATGCCGTCACTACCAACCACGGTTTCACCCTCAAATCGCTCCTCTCTCCACAATCCAGTTCCCATACCGCCGAGCAGCAATTTAACGAACTCATTACGCTTCCGACCGACAATGTAAACTCCACCGCCACCGAAGGCTCGACTCACCTATCATTTTCAGCTGGCGAACCCCTCAAGTCCTCCCTCACTATCCACTACCCTGGTAGCGCCAGCCTGCTCGCCCAGCTCTCCCAGGACCCCCGCACAAGTTTCATGCTCCACGGCCACTCTCCTTTTCCCACCGGCCAGACAGCCAAGATGCTCAGCCTGAGTACCTCTGATCACGCCAACGCCATCCAGCGGAACGCATCCGTCCCCCCGCAGATCCGGTTCGTCCACAGTCCGCTATCCTCTGCACCCCCCAAGACCGCCACCGCTGAGGCTGACCCTTCCTGCACCACTTCCGACAGCACAACCGCCTACCCGATCATCAACCACACCAGCCTCATGCAAAACTACGGGTTCGACCCGACCGCTACCGGTGCCGCCATCATCCCCATGGCCGCCGACCAGAGTCCCGCCCTGAACGCCCTCACGTTAGACCGCACCGTTCCTTCCATCCCTGACGACTCAGCCGTCGAAAAACTCCCCAGTACCATCGGCCTGGACCCCATCCGCCAGCGTCGGCACACGTCAGCCGAGCCCCAGCCCTGTGGTAACCAAGAACGCAAGTTCCCCTTTAACGTGCTCACGAGCCGGGAGGGCAGCATCCTTGAAACCAATCCCAACTCTGATACCGATTCCATGTACAGTGGCACCACCTACAGCGGGTCGGTGGCGGGCCACCACGGCTTCTTCCACCGCCACTCCGTCGCCAGTAGTAGCAATGCCAGCCGGATGGAAATCGACGACGATGCCGTCATGGGAGACCGCGCCACCCAGCGTGCCCACTCTCTCACCCCCGATCACGATCACTACCATAAGGCGGCCCAACCTACGGACACGCACGATGCCCACCGGCTCTCGGCCCACACCGAGGAAGATGACAATGACCGCGACAACGGTGAGGCCGCCTGCATGTGGGACAACTGTACCCT
>JANBPT010001220.1:0-12188 GCA_027575765.1 Tieghemiomyces parasiticus | reverse complement strand
GAAGTACCCTTGGGTAGGTACAGCAGTTCCAATTCGCGGCGTAGGTCAGGACCGGGCCCGCGGATCGAAGGCGTGGAGGCGCCTGAATCGGAATCGGACGGTTCGCCCTCGGGCGCGTAAGGACTGTGTCCCAAGGTAAAACGAGCGGGGTGTGAGACAGGTCCGGTGGACAATCGGAGTGGAGATTTAGGCGCTCCGGCCGCCGTACGCCAAGCCAGGTGGGACGATGGGTTCATGGGGCTCATCGTACGAGCCGGCGGCCCAGCTACGGTAGGCACGCGGGACAGCCCCAGGCTTAAAAACATGGATTCAAGCACCAGGTCTTTCACGGCGTCAAAGGCCTCCCGGCCGCTAAAGTTTTCGGCCTGCAGGGTGAGGGGCTCGGCTAAAAAGTCCGGAGCGGGACCAGAGGTGGTCGCTGCGCCGCGGCTGGCATCCGCCAGGCCCTTCTCGAATTCTGAAAAGGGCATAGGGGGCTGGGTTCGGCCTGGAAGGTGGAAGGGAAACTCAGTGGGGGCGGTCGGGGCTACCGTGGTGGTGGTCGGGGTGTACAGACCCGAAAGACCTGCGCGGCCGCAATAGCCTGTGGCGTACGCGGCCGGGGTCGACGGTACGCCGGTCCCAGAGTTTTGGTGGGCGGCATTGAAGCGGGAACGCAGGGCCGGGGTACGGCTGGCGTGCGGCGCCACCTTACTGTTCCGTGTGAACGTGGCCCCCGGGATCAGATCGGTGGTCACCCGGGCCTGAAGGAAGTGCGCCCGTAGGTGATTAAGGGACAGGGCGGAGGCTAGCGCCGGTGGAACGCGGTAGTGGCAGGATTGCATGATGGCCCGCTCGAGGGCGTGGAGTTCCTGGTGGGCGCCCAGGTAGTTGTGCAAGATCATGAAGGTCGCGCGCTGGAGACGGGTCAAGATGACCTGGACGATATGAGCTGAGGCGTTAGGGTACTTCTTGTTGAGCCGGTGGAAGGCCTCGACAGGAATGACAGCTAGGGTGGTGTCTACACTGGCCCGCGCGATGATGTCCGGGTGGACCGCGCGACTGGCGCCTACGGGTCGGACCGGGCGAGCCGGGTCGTCGGTCGGGAGTTGGGTGGCCTCGGTGCGCAGGCCCGGGAAGAAGGGGTCGACCGGGCGCGACGTGGTGATTCCGGAGGCCTCAGTCGCCAAAGAAGCCGTGGAAGCTACGCGGCTCGGAGCGGCGTCGGTGGACCGGTGGCGCAGTGGAACATTGTCAGTAAGCAACGACAGGATGGTGAATAGGCTTGATAGCGTTTGGCCAGCGTTGACCTCGGTGAGCAGCTGGTGGCGGTCGAAAGGGTCGGTGTGGGCGTCGTCCTCGCTGTCGCTGGGCGACACGTCGGGGCCGGAGAGGTAATCCTCGGCGGCTTCCGTCTGGCTGGACTCGCGGGCCAGGTGATCCGGTGGCACTTCAGCCACCAGCGGGTCGTCAGTACCCAAGGCCGGAGCCGGCACCGCCCCACTGAGATCCTCGTAGGAAGCGGTCCCGGAGTGGCTAAGGTCCGGGGCCGGAATTTCAGCGGCCGGCGCGGCGTCGGGGAAGAGGGTGGGGCGGAATGATCGAGTCCGTGGGGCCACACGGTGGGGTTCAGGTTTGAGGTATACCTGGACGGAGCCGTCCACCACCATATAGAAGCTGCGGTCTTCGTGGTCGTCATAGAACATGGTCTCACCGGCCAGCAATCGCCGGGTCTGGAGGTGGCGAGCCAGTTCGTGGAATACCGGTTGCTCGAGATAACCGAAAATCTGGATGGACGACAGGAAGACACTCAAAAAGTCGTGTGGAAAACTGCCGCTCTTGGGGCCGGGCTCATCGGTATCCACGTGGTCCTCGTCCAGGAACGAGTCCGGGTGCAGGTCGAAGGCCTCGTGGGCGCCGTCAGGAGCCGCAGGGGGCTTGGGCAAGCGAGAGTACACGGTGAGGAAGTAGTAGCGGACCAGACCATACACGGCGGCCAGAAATAGGGCCGCCGCGATCAGGATCGTCTTGAAGTGGAAGGTTAGGGTCACTGTCAGGCTGAGGAAGCTGTACACTTGAGTCGGGACCGTAATGGTTACCCAGGTGAGCACCCCATAGACCATGTGGGTCAGCCAGCTTAAGGCGCCCGGGGAAACCCCGTCGCCGACGAATTCCGCAGTGGACTCGGTGGCCAGGGCCTGGACAGCGTGGGCGGTCAGGCTCGCCATAAGGAGCACGGACGGTGCAGCGGCAGGCAGGAGGGGAGGACAGTAAAGTGCGAATGGGGAGGATTAAATGGCACGGTAGGCGATGTAGACAGAAACGGCCTCGGTTGAAGAAGAGTGGACGTATGAGACATGCGAAAGGGCTGCCGAGTGACGAAATGGGTGACCTCGGACTTGGAACAGAATGGGGGGGAGTACTCCAGTGACCTCCGTGCATACACTGCTCGGTTAACTCGCTGGTGGGAGGCACGGGACAGGGTGGGGTGAGAGAAAGAGAGGGAGGGAGGGTGATAAACGAGCCCTGACGGGCCGGTGACACATGCAGGTGCTCCAGAGGCTGAGAAGAGTGGCTGCAGATGGAAAGTGTTGGGTTGGCTACCAGGGCGGCCCGGGGGGGGCATCGATGCATTTCTCTCTAAACGATCACTCCTTTTCTTGGGCAAGTTTATGCAAGGCCGTGCGCTCGGACGACGCTTCGTTCGCAGGGCCCTGCCCCACTCCTGGCCAAAGGAGCGACAGATTCAAGACTAGTGGAAGCTCACATCAACCTTACGTGCGAGTAGTCTCAGCCCAGAATCGTTGAAAGAATAAACCACAGGGTGGGCTCCGACCGCTGGGGCGGGGCACAACGACTGTGTAACGGCTTTCGTTAGTCAGGGTCCAGCTACCGGGGGATCGCCCTGCTCTCCAGCAGACCGATTGGCGGCTGTTGAGTGGCAGCGACCGCAAGCTCTTTAATAGGCTAGGGGCGATCTGTTTTCGATGGCTAGTATCCGGCACGATGGCTAAAATCGGTCGAACGATATTAATCGCTCTGAGGGTGTACAGGCACAAAGTCGGTAGAGAGGTTCAACTCGCCTTTAATCGTTCATGGGTGTCCATTCTCCTCTGTCGACAGTCAGCCGGCTCCCACTACATTATATCTTTTACAGAATGTGATCCCAAGCTATTGCCGCCTGACTTCTACTGGCACCAAGCTAGCTTGCCCTAGGAATACGATTATTTCAGGACTGCACTGTACCGCTAGTTATGGACGCACGTATAGGTCCTTGTAATTACCGCCGTTTTTAATTGACGTCCAAACCTGCTACCAAGCGTTTCTAACCTTGCGTACCCATTACCTTTGTGACGGGATCATTTAACTTGTGCATTGGGGATGCGCCATCTCTGTTTTATTTCCTAGTGTAAACTCCCCCCCAGCCTCGTTTTCTCTACAACCCGCTGCATAGGCGTCAATCACCTTTAACCCGTTTTCCATCATAGCCCGTGTTATTGAAGTACCAGAAAACGTTATTAGTCAGACAGAACACCAATGGGGCCTCCTTTACATAAAAATACATCCTTGGTGCTACTCGGCTTACTCAGCTGGCGCCTATCGCAAGCGCGGAAATGTTACGTAGGTGCACCATTCCCCCCAAAAAGAGACAGATAGGATGAGTGTAGGGTGGCTACACGCCGTTAGACGCGGCGTTGTTAGCCACCAGGACTGGCAGGACCAACTGGAGTGGAGAAAAGGAATAGGTTCGGTGGAGGGGTCCACACTCACCTGTAATCAAACTCGCTGCAGGGTAACTCAACGGGGCCTTCTCCAATCAGACCCGCAATAGCGAGGGTCGTGGTGTTACACCAGTGAGGCGGTGGAGAACGGCCTCACGATACATGCCTTGAAAAACAATCTTGTGTGGAACCATGATGCGGTTGACAGTGGGTGGTCGTTGGGAGACGCCAAGATCGCAACAGTCCCACCCAGTAATGTAAATTTCGCGTCTCGAAGGCCCAAGAACCACCACTACGCTTGCGCCCTTCCAACGGCGGACTATTTAGCTGGCGCCTGAGACTCCCCTGTCCACCTGACTAGAGGTTTATCTCACTAGCCACAATCCCTTCCCTGAAGACCTTTGTCATCGACCAAGCTTTCCAACCGCTGACATTGTCGGCCACGAACCGCTCACAGCGTACTCTAGGGCTCCTGAAACCTCCCCCCCCGTAATTAGTTCGAAGCATGTTTCCTCTTCTAGCGCTTCTAGCTGCCTTAGTCGCGGTGTGCCATGCTGCCTCGATCCCGGTAGACCAACTCGCCTACTATTACGACTATGCCATCCCGGACGATCTCCAGCCTGCATTGTATTTGAGCAACCAGTCCCCTCCCATCAACCCTGACTGTTCACTCCATATGAGTCAAGGGTCTGCTGATATGGATTATTTGGATTTGGATCATCTATTGGCTTATGGTGACCACTCACGCGGCTGCGACACGAACCAGGCGGCACCTGTGGTCTATTCCGCTGGCACCTCTCTTCCAGGACCGTCCCCAGGCAATGCCGGCCACACCTCATTCTCGACCTTACATCCGATCAATGGTGGTGGGCCCGTTCATCCAATGCCAGCCCCAGAATATAACAGTTACGCCCCCTTCACAGCCCAGTACCCGATCGATGCTAGATACAGTGCCGACACGACGAACCTGGCATCCCATGTGCCCGGGGCCCCGATGATACCGAATCCGAATACTTTGGTCGACGTGCAGAACTGGCCTTCACTGAGAGAGTCCGACGCTTCGTCATACCGTCAGTCGGCATCTGCCGATTTTGTCACACCCAGCCTACAGGCCGAACCTACCTCCTGTGCCAATCCACCCATGATCTCGGAAAGTGATCAGGCTTTCCGCTCGAACTTAGCCAATTTTGTGCGAGATATCGAGGATTACGGTCGACAGTCAGCTAGGGGCCGGCAGAGCCTGCGTGAAAAAGTCGGCACAAGTGCCGACGATGTACAAGCCTACCTTGCTGGAGGGGGCAGGGCCGACTTGATCTACGTACTTTACCATCATCCGGACCTAGAGGGTGTAAGGTACTTGAATCTCGGCCATCATAACGAAGTATTTGACCTTGCGACTGTGGCGAGTTGGCCCGGTCTGGTTTTCATCGGCAGGATAAATCAGTTGGAGGACCCTTCCGTCCAGCTACCGCGATTCACTGACACCATAGCGAAGTTGAACCACGTTCTATTGGCGCTGGACTTTTGGAAGTGTGGTTGAATTTGTCGTAGGAAGTATGAACTAGCTTTTCACACTAAAAATTAGCAGAATGTCAGCGTTTCTTTTATTTTTTAATCTTTAATTAATTATATAAATATATATGTATAGGCTGAAACTGCGTATCTGCATAAAAATCCTCCCCCCGTCCGAGAAATAGTGGGAGGGGGATAGAAGGCGGCTGAACCAGCAATCGGTCGGTCTGGTATATAGTGGCGGTTCCAACCGCAACCGTCATGTCCCACACCCTTCGTAGTATTTCCTTGCCATAAACACCTTATACCCGTGGTTATTGGTAGCCAACTCCACACGAGTAGGGCCCCAAAAGACGATCAACAAGTGACATGCTCCCAGCTGTCAGGTTCGCCTTGCAGGCTGAAATCTAATTCACCCGCGGCTATGGCTGTTAGTTAGCTCACCTTCCGTATGTCACTTGGCTGGCTTATTATTAGGCCTTGTACTACCCAGCTTACTCAGCCAGGTAACCGCCGCGAACGTGGATATGTTATTGATGGCCTCCCGTTTCTCGTCAAGGAAAGGAAAAGCAGACCATTGGCCGACTGCATGGCGCTTGCCTCGATGATGGCCGGTGTCAGGGTACACATAGGCAACGAGTCCAAGAGACCTTATCGAATGGGATGGACCTGCCCTTGGGAGGCTTAGCGAATCATGGAGTATACAGAATACCCTTACCAGCCAACACCGACAGTGGAATTATCAGACATGGTCGTACACAAAGGCGGTGTTAGCGAAAGGAGTACTACGCTTTTGTACAGGGCGAAGCGGTAAACTGTCGAATACATCCTTGTACACTAGGCTAAAGTAGCAAGTCAACGAAATAAAAAAAAAACCATAATTTACTTCCGACGTTGGAAGCGCAGCAGGCCCGCTTCGATCGCTTCGTTAAAATTTTCCAATCCACTATTTAAGTGCTCAGCTACCAGTGTTGCCTCTCTTTCTCACTTTCTTCAAACCAGCACCACCGCCTAATCCGATTAGTCGTTTGTCGCCTGCATCATTCCTGAACGGCTCTACTTCGATTTCCAACAATATCCGACACTTCACTACCTAGATTTGTAGTACAGTACCGCCCTTACCTTCGCCATGATTACCTACCTCATCCTCGTGTTCGCGTTAGACATGACCCTTGGTAGCGCTTCGGGCCACTGGGGCCAGGGTCAAGATTACCGCAGACCCCCTACTACGAGTGGCCTCCAGTCACGCGTAAATCCCCATGACCAAACTGATAGTTTCAATATTGAACAATTCCTCAATACATACCACACAGCTACCGACCTAAACGACCTTGCCACGTATCAGGACTGGGATCCCACGAACCACCCCAACGGCCCCATCTGGTTGACACCCTACGCGGACCATGGGCAAGAGCCTTCCTTGGCAGTACAGTACCCAACCAACACCTATGTGGATACCTATCGTATTCCCCCGCCGCCCCGCATGTCTCAGCCTTACCCGATCTCGACTTTGATTGATTTAGATGGAATGCAGAACCAGCCCTCGCCGGGAGAATCCCATGCGTCGACGTTCGTGGACTCGGTATCAACACTTGGCCTCGACTCGAAGGCCGTACCCGCAGCGCCCACCACCTCCGAAATCAAGAAAACCTTCCGCTCGGCGCTGACCAGCTTCATGGATTTACTGGTAGAGTATGGTAGGCAGCGGACTGAGAGAGAGCAGGGGCGCCAAGCCGTGGTCGATGAACTAAAAAATCGCGCTATCGCCCTGAAGATTCGTCTTGACCAAGGGGAACGGGTCGACCTGGTCTACGTGCTGTACTATACCCCGAACCGCGAGGGAATTTGTTTCGTAGATCTCGGCAACGCCGATCTTCCCTTGGACCCTGAGGCCGTGGCGGACTGGCCCGGTCTGGCCTTTATCGATACAGTGACTCGGCTGGATGACCGTGCCGTCCAGATAGAGGAATTCACTGCTATGGTGTCTCGGCTGAATAGTATGTTCTCAGCGTTGGGCTTCTGGAAGCAGCTGCAAGCGTAATTTACTTCTGGTCCTTCATTTAGTATCAATTGTAGGCCCCATCACCTCTTTGTATACGTAATTTAGTACTTGAATCCATAGTAGACCAAAGGCTTTACATTAATCAAAGCGGAAAAGGAAGTGGTGAGTAATTCACATCGATAAGTGTGGGGGGAGGAGGAGAATGGACCTTGGACTAAAACGGTGGGGCACTCTGCAGTGCTACCAAAGTGGGATAGGCGGCGGAGTAAAGTACGGACGGACTGGAAAACCTAAGTCTACCGGTAAGCCGTGGGTGTCAATAATACTACGATTACCGAGCTTCCCGCCCTGTAAGTCGCTCGATACGCGTCTCGCTTTCCACATGCGCCATGTGGTATTCGCAAGGGGTTGCCCCACATCGTCAATCGATCCGCTCTCAGCTTTTAACCTTCACTCGCTCTCCCTCCTCTCCCATCTCGTAGCCTTCCTCCTCCGTTGCCTTTGACCACCCGCTTACCCATACTACACGTCACACACTCAAGCCGATCCAGTCATACCTTCATCTCCTCCTTCCATCACGTCACATCACCATTCCACCCTTCCTGGTCCGACGCTCACGATGGCGGCGACGGTGATCGAGATTCCACTTCAGGGCTCGGTGGACAACGTCCTGGAGATAGATTGCAGCCAACTACCACCCCAGGCCAGCGAGCTATGCGAAATCCTCATCCAGGAGGAGGCCCCACTCCGGTTCTACCTCCAATTGGCAATCGAGTACTACAAGCGCAATCAGGCCGACGAGGCCATCCATATGCTCAAGGCTGGGTTATCCAACGCCAAGGGGGCCAGTAATTACCAACCGAAGATTCAATTACTTAACTGCTTGGCCTCCATCTACTTGCAGAAGGCCCGGCGTTCCCATCTCAATCCGCTCGTGGGGGCCTCCGCCGCGTCTGCGGTTGGTGAGGAGGAGGCTGCTGCCGAACAGGAGCAGTACTTTGAGTTGGCCACTGCCCTGTTCAACGAGGCCGACCGCATCGACCCCAACCAGCCCACGACCTGGCTGGGGAAGGGTATCCTGTACTGGCTGCGCCGCCAGCCCGACCTGGCCCTCAGTCAGTTCAGCGACGTCCTGGAGCAGCAGCCGCACAGTGTGGCCGCCAAGTTCGGCCTGGCCCGCGTCTATTTTAGTCAGAAGCGCTACCGCGACGCCCTGGCACTCTACCAGCAGTTGCTCTCCCAGCACCCGACTGGCGTGCCCGATCCGCGCCTCGGTCTGGGCCTTTGCTACCATAAATTGGATATGGTCCGGCAGGCTAAGTTGGCCTTTGAGCGGGCCGTGGAGATCAACCCTCGCCAGGTGACGGCTCGGGTCCTGCTAGCTATCCTCTATTTTAACGAGTTCAAGGCCGCCCGCCAGCGCGGTGAGGATCCGGTCCCCGCCCAGTTGTTGGAGGTGGGTCTCGGGTACCTCCGGGCGGCCTATGTCCACGACCGGCGGCATCCGGTCGTCGCCGACCTGATGGCCGACTATCTCTTCACCCGTCAAGACTACGCCGGTTCGATCGCCTTCGCAACGGCCGGAGCGCTGGCCGCCGACATGCACGCCATCGAGGCCGAGTCACACTACCAACTGGGGCGCAATTATCACCGACTCGAGGACTTTGATCGGGCCCTTACCCACTATCGCCGCGCCACCGATCTCAACCCGCAGCATCAGCTGACCCAGTTTGGCCTGGGCCAGGTATACCTGCACCGTGGTGAACTGACTGCCGCTCTCGAAATCTTCCAAGGTTTTGTGAAGCGCTTCCCGGATTTTATCGAGGCATGGAATCTGGTGGGGTCCATCTTCGCCCGGATGCCTGACCACCAGCAGGACGCCCAGGCCGCCTTCGGCCGGGTCCTGGCCCTCGTGGGCGAGCGGACCGCCGAAGCCGGCCTGGCCGTATCCCCGGGGCTCTACATGGATATCGGTCGTACCTACGAGAACCTCAACCTGGGCCAGGCCCTCCAGGCGTACCAGAGCGCCCTGCGCCTATACGAACCGCCCGCCGAGACCAACGGGGCCGTAGCCTCGACGTTAACGGCGCCCCCGACCCTACTCAACAACATCGGGGCTCTACTCCACCTTCAGAAGGACCTGCCAGGAGCTGAGGTCCACTACGAGCGGGCCCTCACGGCCGCGGCGTCCGACCCGGTCGTCGCCACGACCGTTAAATACAACTTGGCCCGGCTGCGCGAAGCCCAGGACCGGCCCAGCGATGCGCAGACCTTGTTCAAAGCCCTGGTGGCGGACCACCCAGCCTATCTGGACGCCTACCTGCGTATGGGCGTGTTGGCGCAGCGGGCGGGAGATCCAGCCGCCGCCGAGACATGGTTCTTGGATGCCGTCGACGTGGCCCCGAAGGCCACTTTACCTGCGATACTGCTTGGCCTTCATTTCGTCGCACAACGCGACCTCAACACCGGCCGGCGTACCCTTGAACGGGTTCTCCAGGATCTCGACCGCCACGATACCATGGCTCTGACAGCGGTAGGAAACATTCACTTGCGCACAGCCCGTGGCCAACCCGACAGCAAGGTGCGTCATAAGTTCTACCGGCATGCATATCGGTTCTTTGAAACGGCTCTGACGCATGACCACCGGAACCTCTACGCGGCTCACGGGCTGGGGATCCTGTTGGCTGATCGGGGGCGCTATGCGGAGGCTCGCAGCACGCTGACGCAGGTCCGGGAGGCCTGCGGGGACACCCAGCCGGCTGTCACATTCAACCTCGGCCACGTTCTGGTGGGTCTAGGCCAGTACCGTAGCGCCGTCCTGCAGTATGAAACAGCCATCAAGAAACTAACGGCACTCCCGGCGTCCCACCCGGTCCATCGCGAGCTGCCCAGCCATGAGCTTTATCTGTGCCTAAGCCGTGCCCAATACACCATAGCCCGGTCCGAGAAAAATGAGTCCATCATGGCCCAGGCTTTGGCCAGCGCCGAACGAGCCCTCGAACTGCAACCAGACGACTTGACCGTAAGCTACGACCTGGCCCTGGTGGCACAGGCCTACGCCCAGCTGGTGGCGGATAAACCTACGGACCAGCGTAGTGTAGCGGATATCACACAGGCTCTGGTGCACTTGGAGCGGAGCCACGAGCTGTTCGAGGCCCTGGCGCGGCACCCGGGGGTGGTACGCCAGCCCCTGCCGGGCGAACCGGCCCCGAAAGATCCGAAACCCGAGTGGCCCTACGACCGTAAACTGACTGAGCAACGCATGCGGTTCGGCGAGTCCCTGACCAGTAAGCTACGTAAGCACCTTGAGGAACAACAACGTCTGGCGGCCGAGCGCGAGTCTACTATTGAGGCCACCCGTCGCCGCCGCGAGGAGGAACGGAAACGAGTGGAAGCGGAACAGGAGGCCCAGCACGCGCGCGAGGCCGAGGAACTCCGACAGATAGAAGAGTCTCGCCAGCGCATTCAGGAGGAAGTCCGGCTGCGTAACGAGGAGCTCTCCCGTGCGGAGCTGGAGAACTCTGACGGGGAACCCGCCGAGAATGCTCGCTCCCGCACCAAGCGGCAGCGCGCCGAGGCGGTCCGCGAGGCTCACGACCACGCGGACGGTGGCGAGGATTTCGACCCGGACCGCGCAACCCCTGTCCGGCCACGTAAGACGGCTGGCTCGGGTCGACGACTCTCCCGTAAACGTGGTGCCGATGAACACCTCAGCAACGATGACGGCGAAGCCGACTCCAACGGTCCGCCCGCCGATCCCTACAGCGGTAGTGGCAACAAAAAGTACAAGTCCAAGGCCTTCATCGACAGCGACGAGGATGTTGCATAGGGTCACCGCATGGAGGCCACCTGCCTTGCTAGTTTAACTGGCCCCACCCTGTGCGGACCAACTATTATTCTCCCTCTTCGATACTTTGTTAGTATGATATCGACTGCTTACTAAATCAATGTTGATAACTCTCGACCCGTGCGGCTGGCAAGGCCCAGTAGAGATGAGAAACGAGGAAACCTTAGCTGCTGAATATCAGTACCCTAAAGTTTGGTCTTTTTAATCAAGTGGTGAATATCTTTTGATTGGACTCGTTTTCAACTCCATTGAAGAAGTCAGGAAGCGAAGGCTTTGCAGAACCCTTTGCTCACCACTTTTCTCCTGTATTCATTTTAGACTTTGGCTCTCCCACCTACGCTATAACCCCTAAACCTACAGTCTTGTGTGGCATTGCACTTTTTCCCCCATAATTTTGTAGTTTCACTTCTCCTCTTGTGTTTTATAATCTCCATTACCCTAATTAATATCGCCCTTAACTAAAATCGATAATCGAGATGCGATGAGAAACAGTAACGATAAAACTACTCACAGACCAGCGCTGAGAATCGTCAACTATACCGATTCCTACTGCGCTGATGCGAACAGCGAGGTTTATGCAGCGATAATTATCATGATTAGACCTTAATGGGTCGTTACTGGGGTACTATCTTTGCAGGGCATATTTGAAGGACTCCGACCCTCGCTGCCGGCCGAAAGGTAGCTATAGAAGGTCCAGGCTATGACGTATCTAGACTGCCTACCGGCTTCATACCTGGGCGGCCCTAGAAGTATATATATGGCAGGAGGCAGGTCCCTTGTTCGCAATTTAGTTTACTCTGCCTAAGTGTGTCAGTATGTAGCTTATTGTACGGGTAACACGGTTGGGAGTTAAGGGTTTCGTAATAAAATCTACGTAGAAAGGACCAAAAATGTGACCAAGCTAACAGAGTTTCAAATGCAGTATGTCCCCTTTGGATATTGCAACACCTATTATGAACTGGTTTAAGGCTCTATCAAAAACCATAGCAATTCAACCTTGACAGGCCATCACATTGCTAATGGCTTCAATGCCGTTGGTTTTCAGCTTCGCCTGCCAGATCCCGTCGTCTTCGAGAATGAACGTTTTACTGGGTAGTGGGCACCGTTGCGTACTGAAACTGGCCGC
>JANBPT010000122.1:0-70421 GCA_027575765.1 Tieghemiomyces parasiticus | reverse complement strand
GTCTTATTTACCATAACCGCATTAGTTTACTATTTCTACCCTTGTCGCCCACCGATCAGTGTCACTACGCACCCGTTTGCCGAGTTACCTAGTCTGGCCCATTCTTCACCAGCTGCTTCGTCAGTCCGCCGTTCTGTTTCACTGCCACGATAAGTTGCTGAGGAGTATTAATTGGCAGAAGTTAGCCAGCCACCTTCATCCTCACCATCGCTATTATCCTGACGCGTTTCTTTTACCTATCGCAGTACGCATCGCTCGGCATCAGCTCGACGGTTCCTAGCTTTACCACCCCACAGCCTTCTCCGGGACATTTCCTGAGACGATTAGTTCGGTACATTACGGATTGGGGGCGTAAATCATAAATAAAAGCTTGGGTTCGTACCTTACACCTTACCCTCGCCACGCTGTGTGCCGCCAATATCTATCGCCGTTACCTCACCACCAGCCCTCTAAACCCCTCGGTTCCTGGTAGTTCTACCATGTCCATTTCGAAACCTTCTACGGTTGCCAACTATACTAATGGCCATACTGACAACACCCTCTTAGGAGCCCAGGATACCAGACGCTGACCCCTTCTCCCTGGTTGCCTTGATTTACGTACTGGTCAATTATGCAGTCGTTCGGGCCTTCCTTATTTGGTCTACAGGTGTGGGTCAGACTGCAATGCAAGACCTAGGCTGGGCCAGCGGCATATAGTTGGCCGTCCCTGTCCACCCCCTTACCCGTGCTTAGCCTGTCTACTGCCTGCATGGGTGACGGTGGGACTGGTATGTATAATGGTTATGAACATGGCGAAGCAAAAGGAATCGCATTTTATTCATTGTATAGGGACACCGGGGATCGTACAGAATGTCTGTAACCATGGGTGCTAAACAAAGATAATGGATGCGTGCCTAGTTAAGAATGGGTAAACGCTCGGAAGGGTAGCTTCTCTTACGCTTCTTTGTTCTATGCGCCGCCGCCGTTCATAGCCTTTTCAACAGCTACGCCAACGCCGGCGGTAACCGCCATCCCGCCGACGTTCTTTGCCACGCCCCCGGCGATAGCCTTAGCACGATTACTCCTTGACTTGACCCGAACCGCCTGACTGGCCGTGGCAAGGAAAACGGCGGCGAGGAGGGTGCTGATGATGTAGAAACGGAACTGCATGGCGGTTGAAGTAAGAAGGTATGAAGTTGTAGGAAATGGGTGAGGTGGTGATGAGAGTACTAGTAGTACTGGTGGTGCAAAGCATAGAGGATGCGAACGAATGGGAGTGAGAATGGTGTGGTGATGTCGGAACTCGAGAGAGGACGACGAATCGCGGTATTTATATGTGTATTGCCTCAACCCGTAGCACGTCGGTATATTACCCTATTCCCCCCTTTCGTGTCTGGGTAGCCGTCGCCCCCGACTTCCATCGGACACTCAATTGGGCGTGAATATGCACCCTTTCCAGCTGTAAGGCCGTATCCCACCCTTACTCTCCTCCAACACCTTCAGCTTCCCCCAGATATCATTGTACAGTTCTCGCCCTCTCTCCGGCTTTAGATGACCACCCTTGCAGCCCTGTTTTCCACATAATGTATAGGATATTTTATATCGAAATGAGTACCAAGACCGCCGCTAATCCAGAGGCGAACTACAAAGAGTAGGTCACCGGGGAATCGGAGGAGGGGTATTGAAGAGTGCCGTCTCTGCGTCGGCCCTTGCTCGGCTGTTACACGGTAGAAAGATGATCTCGCCCAGGGCTGATTGTCAACCCCTCTGTCATTAAAAATGGGCGAGAATCGGGCTAGTATGTGGGCGGAGGATGCAGGATGATATAAGACAAGGGTCGGAGAGGGAGGCCACTGTGGTAGCGCCATCGCATAGGGATCTCAAGGGATCGTATCCTGGCAATTTGATTCGATTAAAATGTCGGCTATATTGTGACGGGGTGTGTAGCCCGAGGGGAGGAGCAACTAGGGAAAGACCGAGGGCGGGTCGTAGTTCAGCAGGCCAGAAATTAAGAAGCTGTATATTACTCACTCGACGAATCCATCGTTTATGGCCAATTCGCCGTCTTTATATAAGTGTGATTTCGAATGATGACCCAAAACCGTTTGGTGTAGCTTGAGGTGTTTGAGTTGGAGACTTTTCCAGTGAGGGTTGAGATCCAAGTCCAGTCGAGTTCTCCTTTAAAGTCTGAAGGCTGCCGCCTGCCTGGTTCTCAAAGGGTGAGGGTAAGCGGTGATGGAAGTTGGCACATTCCATCAGGAAGCCAGATTCGGACGAGAGGCGGCTTTCTTTGACTGGGAGGCTTCCCGGGGGGCGCCTTGGTTACAGTCCCCCCTTTTCCTGCACCAACTCCACCACAAGGTGGGTCTAACTATACCCAGGTGATGACTGTGGTAGGCTTACGCCTACTTAATAAAGAAAACTGGCTACCAAGTTCAATTTTAACCTGGCGGTTGTGAATTAAGTGATGACTGTCGTTTTATTGAATAGCAATCGTTAGGTCTTCGATACTGGAACAATGGCCGGCATCATTCGTAGTAACAATTTGGCCTAGACCAGGAAGGCTAGGACAACAGGTCGTGGCAGGGCCAAGACACTGGCAGGAAATGGAGGGACGGCTAGGCAGCCATCAGATCAAGAATCAAGAAGAGAAGGCCCTAAAAGAATAGAAGGCGGCACCCGGTTTGGATAATGAAGGGGATGGAAGGATGAGGCCACCGTGGGGATAGAGAGATAGGCCCTCCAGTAATTGGTGTGCTAAAAGGCGCAGCCCTCAAGGCTGCGTGGCACCGCCTAGGAAGGAATGGAAACCGGTTGGCCTCACTTGGTTTGTAGAGCAGAGAGGGGAGATTTTTGGCTACGATAACCAAACAGAGGAAAGCCCTCACATTGTGACTTGACTTGTCGGGGGGGCGGATAATGATATATGACTAAAGGAAGGGACCAAGAATAACGGCGGCATTGGAAAGGTTTGAAAAGGCCGAGTGGTTACGGCTACCATAGTACCGGTGGCTTGATAAATAAAGGTACTACATGACGATTCTATATGTATAATCTAAAGCCAACTTCTACATTCCACGAGACTGGTGGCTGGCCTGAATGTGTGTACACGATTACATTAACCTACGCCACGTATGACAGTATAGCGCCTCACCAAGCCCATATAATAGGGCAGCGTAGATGTAACTATCATTATCAAGTCGCACGAGCTCCGATAGGTTGGAGAGGGAGATGTGAAGTTCATCACCAAAAGGAAATCAGTAGGTATATCAAGATGTCAAACCTGAACCTATGGACCAGAGTCTTCATATAAATGGAATATGCATCGCTACGGCAACCATAGTGCTAATTGACATAACAAATGCATTCAGCCACACCTTGTCTTCAGCTCTCACTAAACCAAATTCATTATACCTCCCCCCCCCCTCAGCTCTTCAGTCCGTCGCTATATCGCACTATGTACGACCATCACGATACCAGAATTGTGATCGCCGGGGATGCCACATTTACCGACCTTCGTGTTAAACGTACGACGCAGGTAACCCCTGAAATAATAGCTGATGCACCTGGCAAGTCGTACTGCACCTTAACTTCCGGTGCTATACATTTGGACTCAGGCTCACACTCTACTGCTTTCATCACCTACTCAATTTACACCTTCACTTTCTAGATTACCTCACATTCCAATATCGTGGGGTTCAGCGCTCGGCCAATATTGTAGAGCTCCACCATGATACCCAGCAATTTACCATAAGCCATGACTTGTATGATGCATATGGGAATTCACTCGGCAGAACTTTTGCCTTCTCGGCCATTAAAGTTCTGGCCATGTCCCCGGACTTGGACGAAGGCATCAACGATCGAGTGAGCATACATGCGGAGGGCTGCAGGCTGGCCTACAATGCGAATGTGATAACTGGCTATTATCTGCCCTATCGCCGCTATCCTAACCGTAAAGAATAGCACTGCGTTTCCCGAGAATGACGGTTCCGAGCGAGTGTACTGTAATGCCATTAAACCACCCATAGTAGCATTATTCCGTCTTAAAGTAACCCGTGGTAGGTTTAACACCGGGAGGATGGAGCCACAGCTAACTGGAAAGAAATAATACGGAAATTGGTGAAAGAGAAGTGGTGGACGGTAGCAGTATTGTGTGCTAATATCAAGGAGGTTCGCCGTGGCGTGTACAATCATTGATCGAGTTTATTTGTAACGCTGGTATTTTGTCTGTTAAGGGAGTGTGGCCGCCTAAACGACACTCTACCACAACGACCAAGAAAGCAGCCACCAACAACTTAACCACACTGTTCCTCAGCCACTCATGAACTTGGGCTAGAATAATAGCCAGTTTCTATTACCTAACCTCCGTACCTTACCGCAGCTACTTAGGCCACCCCTCCTTTCGAACGATACCCGCAGCACTCATCTTAACTTCCTGATGATTTACTATCACTCCTCTACACTAGTAATGCTGACAAGGCCCAAGTCCCAGGCCTTCGCCATAGATAAGGCACTGCATTGGTACTCATAAAGTATATATCTACTAAACATTTATAATTCTTAGTTTCAACTCTAGGATTACGCCCACCACAAAAGGGATTTTTTATCGGGATAAGCCGATGTCATAGCCTAAAACCTCCCCACTCCCTAATCTACAAACCAAGTGAAGCCAACCGGTTTCCCTTCCTTCCTAGGCGGTGCCACGCAGCCTTGAGGGCTGCGCCTTTTAGCACACCAATTACTGGAGGGCCTATCTCTCTATCCCCACGGTGGCCTCATCCTTCCATCCCCTTCATTATCTAAACCGGGTGCCGCCTTCTATTCTTTTAGGGCCTTCTCTTCTTGATTCTTGATCTGATGGCTGCCTAGCCGTCCCTCCATTTCCTGCCAGTGTCTTGGCCCTGCCACGACCTGTTGTCCTAGCCTTCCTGGTCTAGGCCAAATTGTTACTACGAATGATGCCGGCCATTGTTCCAGTATCGAAGACCTAACGATTGCTATTCAATAAAACGACAGTCATCACTTAAATCACCAACCCCAGGTTAAATTTGAACTTAGCAGCTAGTTTTCTTTACTAGCGAGTTTGGAACTACCACAGTTAGCCTACAAGTACACCTGACTTGGCTAATGGACGGATGCTTACAGCATAGTCTGCTTTTGCACACCTTCACCATGACCAAAGCAAAAGGCCTGGTCCGAATTTACCAAATGTAGGGTGCAGATTTACATCGACGATGTGGGCCGTTTTACATTAGAGTCTCAAGACCTGCTGTCATACATGACAGACCCGAGGCCTGCGAGTAGACCGCGATAATAGTTATCACGTTAGACAGATATTAATTGGGTTTCCCGCCACAAGTACTTTGGAATATCTGTAGCAGGGATGTCTTTCAAATTCTGTAGTCATCATAACAGCTTGGCACGTCGTAATAGGTCCTTCGGGGACTACTCTATCGAATACCCCTCGTTTCGAATCGCACTCCTTGATCAGCACCCGTTAATGTTTTCGAAGCGGAATCCTTTTTACTTTGCGCAGTGATGAGTAGTTATAAACCATACCGCCTGGCCTTCGAATATTATCACACTAATAGAAAATAGAACACGACAGAGATCCATGGTAGTTGTAAGAGTAATCAAGTACCTGGCCCTGAGTCGGTCGTTTAGGACCGCGGAAGCTTCGGAGGCAGGGTGAGCGGTCGGCTCCGCTGCCAAATCTCAATCAGAGAACGGGCCACCTCATCAGGGTGGTCCTCCTGGATGGCATGGCCGCTGTCGGGGAACATGACCGGTTGGAATTTACCTGGTAAGAAAGAGCACCGAACCAGTACGGTTGAGAGCGGGACATGTCCGTTAGGGGTGTAGTTATTATGTGGAAGCCCCGATGGCACCAGGCTGGCCTACTGGAACCGAGCCGGGAAACTGGGACTATTAGCATAGCTTACCTTGCATCTGCGCGATCATCATGGGCTTATCCAGCCGCTCAGGACCTAGATAGTGGAGGGGGGTAATGTCGATAGGAGGTGACTGATGAGTCTGAATGCTGGGCGGTAGAGACTCGACAATATCTTGACGAGCGGATGTATATGACCGAATAGGCACGCAGGTTCCAGACGGCGGAGACTACTTACCGGCCAACATGAGCATCTTGGCGCCCTTGGCCTGCAAAAACTTGTCAGTGAGACCCTGGAACCAATCTGCGGCGGATGCGGGATTTAGCACGGAAGCGAAAGGAGGGCGTGGCAACGGCCAGTCATAGGGAATTGGACGTTCTAGTTGAGGTTGGATGCGGCCAGATTACGAGGCAAAGTTGACCAGGGGCGGGGCTTCAATCTCTGCTATCCATTGGTCCACCTTTCCTCCCACTCCGCGATACCTACCTTTCCAGTACTGCTCCGACGCGCCCAGGTCGGTACGCCAGACATACACCGGACCTTCGGGGCTTGACTCTTCAACGACTAGCGGCGGCACCGAGATCTGGGCCGACTCCACGTTAACGATGGCGCGGATACGGAGAAACCAGGCGATGGTGTCCGACACGGATCGGAACTTTTGGGGCCGCGTCTCACAAAACTTTTTGATCTTACCCAAGGCGGCCATGGCGTTACCTGAAAACGTGGTAAACACGGGGAGGGTGATACACGGTTAGGAAAACTAAACAAAAAACACGACCAAGGAATCACAAGGTGACCCTACCCGGTCTGTACGCTTAGGGAATCTGACAATCTAAGTAGAGGGGCGATAGTGAATTTAAAGGCGTGGGATTACCCTGGCCATGGAGGCTTACCTTCCACGATATCGATGACCACGAACCCGCCGAGATTGGGCACCAGCTGCTTGTAGGCAATCTGGGTCACGACAGCCCCACCCATGCTGATTAAGGGACGTTGCCGGGAGGGTGAAAGGCGGCCAAAGCTGTTAGAGCCGAAATCGAACGCCACACTAAGTGGTCTGCAATCAGCTCTAAGCCACCCACTTGAGGAGGCCGGGAGCGCTTAGGACCCGCATTTTCACCATTACCTGTGCCCTACGAGAAATACCTGCGGATGCGATCCGTTTGGGTAGAGGGCATCCAAGATGGCCTTGAAATCGCCTGCCAGCGTATCCAGCGACAGATCGAGGTCGCCGTCCGTGTGGGTATCGCCTTTTTTAAGTAGGTGCGGACGACGGCAGGAGGATTGTGCGAAGAGGTCAGGTTAGCCTGGTACTTGGGCCCATAATCGCAACGTTATACAACCAACATGTGAACACTGGTGGAATCGGCAAACGGCGTCCTTTTGTACGTACCATGCCCGCGGCAGTCGTAGGCCAGGAACGACATCTCGTCGGGGTATTTCTGCCGCATCCGTTGGGCCACCAGGGCGAAGGCCAGGGCGGCGTGGCCCGCGCCGTGGTGGAACACAAAGAGGGGGCCACGGTCCCGTCGGCTCTGGTAGGTCATAAAGCGGTTACCCGTACTCGAGACCTCGACCACCTCGCGGGTATCAAAGTAGGGTTCCCAACTTGCAGCCGTGAAGGTTGTCCGTCGTTCAGCAGGGGAGCTATGGTAAGTGAGCGCAGTTAAGCCGCCTGAGTTAGTTCAAAGTCCAGTAGGGTCGGGGGGGGGCTGCTCCTATGCGTTCCGGCCGGCTGACATAGCAGCAGTATTTATCCAGCGCGACTTTCTCCGTTATGAGCCAGGCCGGTCAGCCGCAGGCCTCCCCATTACCTAGTGGACGGGGCGAATAAGTGGTCCGGGTGGAGCGCTGCCCCACCGCTAGCCTTGAGCAGCTTTTTGCGGAGATCTTCGGCATCCATGGTCGGTAATGCTGAATACGGATGCGAAAGGGCCTGGCAACGGTCGGTGGGAATGACAGTGGAGGTCACGGATTGGAGCGCGGTGGGTCGGTTTACCCAAAGACACTTAGCCAGTAGAGTGGAGTGAAGGTCTGACGTCGGGATGTGGGAAGTAATAGCCGAGGGTAGTTAGACTAGAACCCGGTCCCTTTACGACCTGAGGAAGGAGAGCCGTAGCGCATAACGTCAGCGGCTTGCCAACCTTCTGGATTAGTATGACACTGGTGGAGCGCTACATGCCACGACTTCTTCTTTAAGCCTTACTCAGGCGCGCCCTCCGGGAGGGCGGGGGTCGGCACACCCTTGGTCTTCGAAGGTTCCAGCCGCCGCTGCCAAACAAGAGAGTTATCCCCGTCTTTCAGTACACTACTGGCACCTAGTTGTGCGGGCAATACCAACCTCTCAATTCTGTCCACGCTAAAAGCGCAATGCAGCTGTACGCTGCTCTCCCTATGACACCTTCATACCGTCCCACTCTAGCCGATGGATTCGGCCTAGGGGTTAGCCACTTTGGCGGGTCCCGAAATATTGGATCTAATATGGATATCAATAGACAGTACATACGACCCAACCTTCAATTTTACCGCCCAGCCTCCCTCGGCTCGCGTGTGCAGGACAGGCAGGGACGGAGATACTGGCTTGCCAGTTAGCCGTGGCCACATCCGCCCGTCCCGTCGTGCCAGGTGTGTCGCCGCATGCGCTGTGCGGTGGAGGGCGTTCAACATAATGACCAGCCGGCTAAACCACAGTAACAGGGACACCGCAGCCCCCGAATGGCTAAAGGCGCGGCAATGGGTCCGACCGCGTAATATACATATACTTCGGCCCGGACCGCCGTGTAACTTCCTGATTAATCGCCGTGGCTGCCATAATACGCGGCCATGCTCTACACCCAGGCCCCAATGTGACGTGGCACTTTGCAAAGCGCTGGTCCAACCGGCCCTTAAATCTATGGCGGCCGTATCTTCCATGGCACCCACTAGCCACTTAACATGGGAGGTCCCATAGACCAACCCCTTACCTTATCCTATCCCCATCGGGCACTTTTTTCCGACTGACTGCACCGTTTTCCACTGGCAGCCCAGTCCACCTCCCTCACCTGGCTACACCATACCCGCACTTCGTAGCAGCATACCCGGGCCTACATATCGCGTCCAAGCCTCATCTACCTCTTCACCCCCCCCATCAGTACCCCAATTTAGTCTCCTCCTCACCTCCTACTTTTTCACCTTGAGACCGATCCCATCTCCCATGTCCCAGTACGCCCTCGACGATCTGGAGGTGGAGGAGCTGTCCATGCACCTACCGTGGTGCTCGGCTGAAGTTCCCCCTGACTATTGGTCCAAGCCGCGGAAATCCGCTATTGTCCAGCCTACATCCAAACTTGCCACCGAGTCGACCCCGGTGGCCGAAGCCAAGCCCGAACTCGAGACCGTTCAGCCAGCTGAGGATACCATCCTGACCAACGGCCACGCCAGCGTATCCGCCCCTGAGGTAGGTTGGCCTAGTCCGCCATACACGACTTGTTTACAGCCGAACCAAGCGGTGTGGTCGCATTCGCATCGCTCCTGCCCCACCTCGACTTCTAACCCTGGGCTACTTGACACTCGCTCAACTACGCACCATGTTACCCTCCTCACTATTCATAGCCATCTACTGCCCCCGTGGTCGCAGAGGAGACGCTAAAGCCCCAGCCGACCGCTCCGGCCACGGCAGCGCCTTCGGTCGCGACTGCCACCGACTCTGCAAGCAAAACGCCCGCCGAAGCCAAATCTCCGGTTCCAACTCCGGCTGGACCGCCCAAGTCGTGGGCTGATATGCTGCGGTCACAAAAGTCCGTCCCGATCCCAGTTGCCCCGGCCAACGCTACCTCATCCACCCCAGGGGCCCCGGCTTCCACGCCCGCCCCCGGGACTAATGTAACCTCGCCAAGCCCCGCGGCGACCAGGGCCACCGCCTCACCCAAGAGACCCAATGCCACCGCTACCGTGGCCACTACCCCGCCTGCCACCTTCCCCAACGGCAGCGCCCGTTTCCAGTCGGTGGGGGAGACCTTGGCCAACTACCAGGTGACCTACGCGCGCACTCCGCTGCAGCCGCGGGGCCTGGTTAACAACGGCAACATGTGCTTCATGAACTCGATTCTGCAGTCGCTTGTGCACTGCCCGCCGTTCTATAACCTGCTCAAGAAGGTCGAGACCCAGAGCGCCCACAGCTTCCACAGCACCACGCCGCTATCCGATGCCTTGGTGGCCTTCGTCAACGAATTCCGGGAGGCCCGACCCCTGGACGCCCCCGACCATACCGGCGAACCCCTTCTCCCGGAGAACGTGTACAATTCACTGCGCAGCCTCAAGAAGTTTGACTCGCTCAAGGGCCGCCAGGAGGACGCCCAAGAGTTTATGGGGTTCCTACTGGACGGTTTGCACGAGGAGTTCCGATCACTCGTGAAGGCCTACCGGACCGCCCAGCCCTCGGCGGTGGACGAGTCGGAGGCCGGTAGCCGCGAGAAATACTCATGGATGGAAGTGGGCAAGAACAATCGCGTGGCAGTGACGCAGACGGTGGCCACGGCCGAATCGCCCATTACCCAGATCTTTGGGGGCCGGTTGCGGTCAGTTCTCAAGGCGGCAGGGTCCAAGGACTCAATCACGTTCGAACCGTTCGAGTCCTTGCTTCTGGACATTAGCCCCAGCGAGGTCAAGTCAGTCGAGGACGCTCTCCAGCGGCTGGTCGAGCCCGAGACCCTCGAGGGCTTTACGAATGCCGGTGGCCAGACCGTGGCGGCCACCAAGCAGCTCCTGCTCGAGGCGCCGCTCCCCCCGGTCCTCATCCTGCACATCAACCGATTCGTCTACACCAGCGCCGGCGGGGCTCAGAAACTCCAGAAACCCATCGAATACGGCCACCAGCTCCTCCTCCCCCCCACGTTGTTCTCGGCGGCCCAGCGGCCCCGCGGGCCCATCCGGTACGACCTGAGCGCCGTCGTCTACCACCACGGTCGCCACCTGACCGGTGGGCATTACACGTGCGATATTATGCAGGCCCCCGAGTCGTGGCTCAATATTGACGATACCAAGATCGAGCGGATATCGCCTGCCGAGGTCATCACCCAGGGCTACGACGACCGGTTGCCATACGTGCTCTTCTATGTGAAGCACCAGGCGTAGGTATGCTGAAATGCCATGGAAATGTTACGTTGATGTGCACGGGCTTGTAGATGCTAGGTTATTGTACTTTCGTTTATTCGTGACTATTAAGCCTCCTATTTCTTTTACTCTCAAACTCCGCTGCTATGTACGGCTTTGGATAGTGCATACGCTACTCCGCCGCGACTGCCCGTATCTACCTCTCTCACTCACTTCTCTCGTCTTACATTGTCGGGCTCCTCTTTTCCCTTTCACGCCTTCGTTTATTTTATATATATTTTTTCAAGCTACGCGCACATGCCCACTAAACATATCAGACTCTGTTGAGCAGTGAAAATTGGGCAGTTAACGCCAGGCATACCTGGGAAGGCAGACCAGAGCCCTTTTCCATGCCAGAGCTGAGAATTGCATCTGCAGAGGTATGCCGAAGGGCGCTGGCGGGTTATATTGGTACATTCAAGCTTCGGCACCTTGTACCCCAAGAAGCTCAAGGTGCCTGAAAATGGGCCGTGCCCGCGTTGCTCGTACCCATCTGGGAAATGTACGTAAGGACGAGGGCCTTCCCATAGGCTATTTGAGGCCTAAAGGTACCAGTGGTCGAGGCGGCGGTTCCATGGGGCCGCTGGAGTGAGGGGGGAGGGTCGGGGCTTGGCTGGTAAGGGGTCCTGGCCGCCAGTAGGCAGAAGGGCTGGTGAGTATACCGTTTGGGGCACTCGGTTTCACATCCCGTCTTGCCTTCTGCATCGCGACGGCACCCTTCCCCTCACAAGCCCTTGGGATTCACCTTCTGCTCGCTCTGACGCTTGCAGCAGAGCTACGCGTGCGAGAATTGTCCACCCCTTTTCCGTCCTCCCCATTACGTAATAATAGCGACGGACCCACCCTCCCCCCACCAGCTTTCCCTGATCAGCCACACGTCACAGCTCCATTAGCGCCATCGCTCCTCCCCTCCCCCCTGCCTCTTTCGCGCCTTCCACCCTTGAAATCGCTGGCGCTACGCAACCAGTGAGCCACACCCCCCGCCCTAACCCTGACCCCCATCCCCGCACCCCCCCCCTCCCACTCTCCACCTTCTTTAGCTTGCCCTTTCTTGCCAGCAGTGCCCAAGGACGCCGCTATCAGTCTCCCGCGCCTCCCCAACTCATTAGCCCTTCCCTTCCTTAGCACATTTGCACCACCCTCTGCGTCTATTTCGAAACCAACCTTGGTGCATTTCTGACTTGGGCCCTCTAAATTTGCCAGTCACAGTCCCATTCTCATTTATTGGCCTCACGCCCCCTCTTTCCCAACAAGACAGCCCTCGGCCCAGTCCGGACGTGATCAGTTGCTAAGGCGCCCGCGTCTCTCCCGACTTGAGGACCCACCACTATATCCACCACCGTAGCCCAAACCCCACCGTCTTCACATTCCCGCCCTCGCCGACCTGGTCACCAACCATGCCAAAGCAAGCCACTCCCAAAAAGGCCCGCACTGCACCTGGCGGGTACACGCCGCGCGCCACGCGTTCGCGCACGGCCAAGCCCGTAGAACGGTTTGGCGAGGACGACCCGCCAGCCGTCACAACGCTGAAGAAGGTGGCCGCTAACGGCAAGCCTGAGGGCCGCGGCCGGCCACTCAGCGAGTGGTCCGAGTTTGACAAATTCATCAAGGACCACACAAAGGAAACCGATGAGGTACTGATGGCGCTCCACTTTGCGCTGTTCAACCGCCGGGGCACCAAGAACGACCTGCGCAAGAATCTGCGCGCGTACCACGGGGCGACCATCGAGAACCCCGACTTGGTGGACGTGGACACCGGATCCTTGCTGGATCTGGTTAATGCCGACGCCGAACTTGCTGAGACCGTCGAAGCAGTCCACCATCTCGATGCGTACCAGAGAATGCACCCTAGACTCAACAAATTGACTACTGCCCAACTGTCAGACCTCCTCCGCAAGTTTGACTTGCCCGCCCAGAAGAGGAAAGACGAGAAGGTTGAGGTGCTTATCCGCTTCTTCATCAAGCCGGCGCGTGCAAATACCACCCGTCCGGCCACCCCCGCCAAGTCGGCAGTCGGTAGTAAAGGGTCAGCGAAATCTGGGACGGTGACGACCACCCCCCGTAAGGTCGCCAAACCGACCAAACCCGCCGCCACCCCCTCAAAATCTCGCAAGCGCAAACACAAGGCTGAGGTGTCGGATCACGAAGACGTGGACGCCCATGACGATGCCAAACACCACGAGAGCGCTGACGACAAGGACGCCGCGGAGGAGAGCGAGAAGGAGGACGGTGAGGCCAAGTCCCCCGAGGCCGCGCTCGAGGTTACCATCGAAGAGGTCGAGGATGACGGCGGTCTAGCTCTTCAGTCCGAATCCGAGCTGACTTTAAAAGAAGAACCTGTTACCGTCGCCGCCACGCTGGATCAAGGCCCCGATAAACGCGAGATGGCACCGCCTCCGGCCAAAAAGCAACGCCGGGATGACACGTCCGTTGACCGGACCACCAAGTCCCCCATTGCCAACGTCACGATCGAGGATGCGACCGAAATGGACCTCGACAAGCATGACGATGCCCCCGTTGACGCCATACTAACGGCGGACGAAGCCCTGGCGGAAGCCGAGGCGGAAGCAGAGATGGAAGAGCTGGCTGAGGATGTGGCTAACCAGGCAGTCGCGCTCGCTGAGGCGGATGCACTGGCCTGGACCCAGGCGGAGGCGGCCAAGCTGGAGGAAGCGGAGGACCTTGCCGCTGCCACCCTGGAACCCGACACAACGTCGTTTACCCAGTCTAACGGCCTCGTAACACCTGAGACCAGCAAACCCTCGCCGCAACTTATTCCCGAGGTAACCTTTGAGGAGGAGCAGGAGGTTGTCGTGGAACCCATGCTGACCCGCTCGCCCAAACTATCACCGCCCTCGGTTCCTGACACCTCGTTCGACCCGACTGCGTCATCTTCGTCTGTGTCTGTGACAGTGTTGGAGACAATCACCGGGTCCAATGCCCCGCCGGCTAGTTACTCAGAAGCCATCGTGACCGAGCCCGAGGCCCCCGCCGCCACCACCACGTCCATCGAGCTCCAGGCTACCGTGCCATATCCCCAGGACGGCGGGCCACTCGTCGATGCCCTGCCGACGTTGGGCGAGGCGGCTGAACTGGCTGACGAAATTGCCTCGGCTTCCAATACCAAGGGGGGAAGAGGCCCTAGCGTCACCGAGGTTGAGACTATGATTGCCGACGCATTGGAGGACGCTGAGGACGCCGTTGAAGACGCCACCCTTGCTGCTGCTACTGCTGCTGCTACCATCGAGGACACGGATCGCATTCCAGGTATTACCAAGCCCGTCGCTGCTGCGTCCCTGGTTTCCGCACCCACTCTCCCCTCGGTGATCACCCCACCCCCGCCCAAGGTGCCGTTTGGTGTCACCGATTCCAAGGTGAATGACGTTAGCTTACCGTTCGACTTTGTGAGTACCGCAGGAGGGAGCACTACCACCGCCGCGGTCACCTCTGTTTCAGATGTGACCGCTTCGGATGCCCCGCCGCTCGGAACCACTGCTAACCCGCTGGGCGCAGCTCTGACACCTACTGCCGACGGTGCTGTGGCTGCTGCCACCAAGCCGTCCGCAAGCCCTGAATCGTTGACGAACCCGCTCACCACCACCGCCAAGTCGGACCTCCTCGACCGAGCCATTGCTGCTGCTACGGCTGCCCCGTACCTCTCGGACCAGGCCTTCAACGACATCGTCAAGGGCCATATTCGCCATCTGGTCGACGCGGTACAGGACCCGGATGTGACCACCAAGGATATCCGGGAGCGACTCCTGAGGCGCTTGGACCTGCCCATTCGTGACCAGGCGTCGCAAGCTATCAGCGATATCAACCAGTGGATTGACGAGGAGCTGAATAGCAAGCAGGAAATTATGTACAGTTAGGCAGGGCCCGGTGGCTCCTCCCCTCCCCTCCATTCATCCCGTTCACTTTCAGAGACGCTTTCGATGGCCATAGAGAGTTTTCACCTCGCTTCGTCCCCTACCCTTCATTCCTGGCTTTTGGGCTTCCGTCACGTAAAGCTATTGTCTATATATATTTAGTGTCGCCAGTATCGGCCTACATTGCTTTTAGGGGGTTTTTAGTATATCAATATCTTTATTTTTTTTATAATTGTACCCCTCCTGCCTACTCCATGTGTGTGTCATATTGCCCTAGCCATCCTGCCTTTGCTTTGTCAAAATACCTGCCACTAAAATTACCATCCTTACGTGTGTGTATGTGTGTAGCCTTTGCCGTAACAGTTAGACCCTCCTCCTCAATGAGTGCGCTAGGTTAGCAAAACAAACGGGACCTGGTAGAAAAGCAGGGACTGTTACCCTTCTGCCCCGGGGCAGCATTAATAGGGTTGCCCCTAATGCCACCCCTCTCCCCTACCCTCTCACCCATGCCGTCAGTGTCTAGCAGTGGTGTCCCTGTCCAGGCTGTCGATACAATGAGAATCAGTGACTTGACGCCTAAGTTGAGCCCTTGGTTTTAATCAGTTGTAGTACTCTCGCGATGTTTCGCTAGGCTACTTCATTACATGCCTTCTGCCCCCCAGCCATCAATCACGTGAGGAGCATAGTTTGATAAGCCATTGGGCTACGTCACAGATTTTGGACGACGGCGGCGGTCGAAGCGGTGACGAGGATGCGAGGGGTGCGGGTGGACCTTGGCAAGGTTCGACTACCAATACCGGCTACCTCCTCCACATGGATAACGCCGCTTAACTCCCCCATCCCTAGGAAGTCGCCAAACATACGATCTACACACTAGGAAGCTATTCATAGTGTAGTCGCTGTGCCAACTTGGTCAACATGATATGGAGAGGGGGATTAACACCAGTCGAGGCTCCAAATTGCCTTACAATCCCCCTTTGGTTCGAAAAACCCTCACAACGGACGGGCCAGGAAAAAAAAGGTCGACGAAAAAATTACACTCCCAACTGTTGAAAAGTAGAAGAGATAGGGGCCGCTACAGCACAGTACGGGCTTAGACGGGAGGATGGTATGTTGTCGTCTGGGCTGTTCGCGTCCGCCCCAACCCTACTTGTCCAGCTGTACATTCCGGTGCGTGCCGTTTCTTCACTTCATTACTATCTGGCCCCTGTTCCAAGCCACTCCGTGAATGCGTTTAAATCCAATCAAACCCATCCCCGCACGTTGCGTCCATTACTGTTACGGCCCACGTCCTTCCCCCCTCTTGCACCTTGTTAATCCGTCACAACCTATTTTTCATACCCCGCACTGCTAATCACCGCAACACATTCCGCTACTCGTCAGCCATGTCCGCCGCTAACCGGGGAACAAAGCGCAAATCTGCGGCACCCGAGACCGGGGTGGAGTCGAAGCGTACCAAGGCCGAAACCGGCGCAAAGGCCAAAGCTACCGCACCATCTAAGACCAAGGCCAAAGCAGTGGCCGCTGCGCTGCTGGCGGCCGCTTCGCCGGTTCGGCGGCACACCAGCCAGAATCTGGGCCGGCGTAACGCCCCCGGCGCCCGTACCGCCCCAGTACCTTACAAGGCCAAGGCCCTCGCGAAGCCTGTAGCGCAACCCAAATCGGTTGTCAAGGGTCTGAACGGTAAGGCTGAGGGAAAGAAGGCCGTCTTATCAACCACGGCCGCCGTCGCCACCGCCAAGGCCGCCAAGTCGAAGGCCTCGGCTAAGAACGGCAAAGGCAAGCCCAAGGCGCCCGAGACCACAGAGGTGCAATCGGACCAGGAACCCGCCATTTCCTCCCCTACCGAACCAGCCACCACGGCCGTGGTTGAGGCCGCCAAGGGCTTGTCCCTGAGCGACGCGGCCGATGCCGGAACCCCCACCAATCACGGTAAGGCTCCCAGCCGCGGTGGTCGGAAGGCCACCAATACTGGCACTAGCGCCGCCGCGGCTACCAAAACGACGTCGGCCGACTTGAAGGCGACCTCCTCCGCCAAGTCCAGTTCCCTCAAGCGGTCCGCCGCCGCCAGCGCTAGCGGTGGAGAAAAGGGACATTCCACGCACAAGGTCCGTATCCATACCAAGCCAGTGCGGCCCACGGCAGCGGGGACCGTCCTGGTGTTCGGTAACGGCGACTGTGGCCAGCTGGGTCTAGGGGATGATATTATGTCACGGAAGAAGCCCTACCCGGTGGCACCGCTGAACGACGAATCTATTGTGGACATTGCAGCGGGCGGTCTGCACAACATGGCCATCACGGCGGACGGTCGACTTTTTTCGTGGGGTTGTAACGATCAGCACGCCCTAGGTCGGGAGGGCGATGAGACGGAGCCCGGCGAGGTCACACTGATGGCCGAAGACGGTACGACACCCGTCCGTTTCCTTCGCGTAGCCTGTGGCGATTCGGTTACAGTGGCCCTCACCACACATGGCGTCTACAGCTGGGGCACGTACCGTAGCTCCGACGGTCTGCTGGGGTTCGACCAGACCAAGGATATCCAGAAAACTCCGGCCCTCGTCGATGGGCTCCAACATGAGGATATTATCGATATTTCCGTAGGTGCCGACCACGTCCTCGCCCTTACCACCCACGGTGAGGTATACGGCTGGGGTGACGGTCAGCAGCACCAGCTAGGCCGCCGAATTATTGAACGCCGCAAGCGTAACGGTCTCCGACCCACCAAACTGGGTCTCAAACACATCACCCAGATCGGCACGGGCGCCTACCACAGCTTCGCGGTTAATACTGAGGGCCAGCTGTTCGCCTGGGGTCTCAACAATTTCCATCAGTGCGGAGTAGAGGCAGATGAACCTGGTACGGACGAAAGTGCGATTTACCGGCCTACGGTGGTTCCGGAACTAGACGGCATCGCCATCGCCCAGGTCTGCGGTGGCGAACACCATTCCATCGTGCTGACCACCGAAGGTCGCCTCTACGGGTTCGGGCGTTCCGATTCCCATCAATTGGGACTCCCGTTCACCACCCTCCCGGAAGACGTGGCCGCCCACCAGGCGGCCCGTGAGGCAGCCCGTGAGCGGGCGCTGGCGGAAGGCCGTCCGTTCGATGAGACGACGTTCGCCTCCCACAAAAAGGCCATCTCGCGGCCGACTCTGTTGCCTTCGGAAGAAGGGTGCCCACCGTTCGCCAAGATCGCCATCGGGTCGAACCACAATATCGCCCTCACGGCGGACGGCGAAGTGTACTCATGGGGGTTCGGTGAAATGTTGGCCCTGGGGAACGGTGAGGATACGGATGTGCCTGCCCCTACCCTGGTCGAAGGAAAGCGGCTTGAAGACGCCAAAGTGGTTGCCATCGCCGCGGGTGGTCAGCATTCTGTGCTTTTGTCCCAGCCCCGCGATTAGGGATGGGAGGACTGGTTATGCACCTGCGCGCGCGCATGCGTGTAGGTGTGTATGTGGGTGTTTATTTGTTGATGCACTAGGTTAATATGAAGCGGCCATTTATTAATTATTTTATTTTTATTCCATGCCCTTGCTTTAATCTCGATTGATAAATTTCTGTCGATATGCCGGGATCGCTCTTCAAGCGTCCGACAATCTCATTTACTGTCCTTTGGATGCCATATTCCCTCCCCCTCCTCTCTTCTCCTTTCTGTTCCCATACGCCATTTTTATAGACGTCAGTTACTCGACACTGTCACTTTCTCAGTGTTAACCTTGGCTTATACCGTGACGCTGGCCACCATGATTTGCAATTAGATAGATCTTCACCTTAAGCGCGCAAAGTCGGCTAACTTGAATTTTATACTACCGGATCTAAATTACATCGATGGAGCCCCCAAAAATAAGACGGTACGGAAAATCATCAAGCTGGACGTCTCAGGCGTTGGCTATCGTACAGCTTCCAAGGCCTGGACTACTCCTCACAGCTCAGCATGCGACTTTACCCCTCCGCCATGTCCGTCGGATTACGACCCCAGCCCCTACCCCGCCCATAGTTCCTAGCGGGTAATGTAGAATCTCGTATAGCATTTTTGTGACTAAGTCTGTTAAAGTATACTCATTGTGGATATACTGTCTAACCTGCACTCTATCGCCCTTTATTATACCGAGGTTTACCTAGCACTAGGGCGTTGATTGTGATAGCATGACCTCCCGGAATCTAACCACGGACTTTACCTCCTGCCAAACACTGCCGGGGAGTACGTTAGAGACCCGTCGGGGGTCCTCCATGGGAATAAGCGCTTTGATCAGCCTATACGTAGCTGAGCATGCCCTTCACCGCTCTCCTAATATCCTGGGCAAGTGTCGGAGGTTCCATCACTCTGCCAATTGCAATTCCCTCTAAAAACCTTACTGGCGATGTGCGCCACCATTAAAACGTTGAGCGGCTAATTCTCCGAGGGAATCCGCTGGGGCCGACAACTTACTGTAAGCCGTCGTCGCTAGCGAGGCAGCCCAGAATTACAATACTAACTCATTGTCCTACCAAAATCTCCGCGTAGTATATATATGTGTAGCACTCTATTAAGTTGATCCCACTAGAACCGTAAGGCACTGTAATTTGGACCATGGATTTTCTTCATGGGGTGTACTGTATCAGGGCTTTTAAAATTCAGAACACTAGGATTACCACCAATCGTTAGGTATCGCCTGCGCTGAGATCCCATAATCCTAGATCCAGGTGACGGCGTGCCTAAACCTAACATGTCACCCTTGGCAACTCCATAACAATAATGTGTCGAAATGGTTTATATATATATATATATATATATCAGCTGGTCAGGCCAATATTTCCTCCTCACGAAACGTATCTGCCGCCAGCTCCTCTGTGCTATCCTTACCTGCTTCCCGGTGGTTTTTGGTCACTCGGTATTATCAAGTGGCGGCTAAAAATCACGAGCTTTTTTGTGCTAGCAGTACCTGTAGCCTCGGAAGGGGAGCGGAGACTCTCCTAACTTCAACGCGGTCACCAAATGGACCACTATAACACATGCATAAAAAAGGACTTTCGACGCAGTCCACGAGAATGGACATAGCTTGGTAGATATTTTCTGTAAATGCAGGCCATGTCAGACTTCCTAGACACAAATAATCTAGTAAGCGCTTACCAGTCCTTTTTCTTGTTCTATCCGAGGCATTAGTTGGACGAGAACCTACTTGGCCCTGGCACATATAACCATGTCGAAATGATAGGGACCACCACGTATAAATGCGAGTACTGACATGGAACTTAGAAGCGCAACGCATTTGAGATGTAAAACTGGAATAATAACGGACGCTACGATTCACACTTGCTTTTTAGACAACGAGACTAATTTGGAGGTTGTACATGGATTATACGGTATTTTGACTGCCCAGCTGCTACATTTAAGTATAGGCTCAAGTGCCATCGCCCCTTCAAGGTGGTTGTGTAGTTGGACGCCATTTACCTAGGATCCACTAGATTGTATACGCGTTTGATAACGGTGCGACCTCTGTGATGGCTACTACGTCGTTATTAGGTCATTATGCCTTGTTATTCTATGCTTTCGTCTAATTGACCGAGTAGTCCATATCGTCGGTAGAGCCAGGTACGTCTTTTTTTTGGTTTTATTTCATGGTAGACGTTACAGTTGGGATGGAAGATTTCCGGACTTTCCAACGCTAGTTCGCCATAAAACCATATCTAAGGCCGCTAAATACTTGAAAAAATCCTCCAATACAGATAATCAACACTCTATAAACGCCAACTCTTGACACTGACGTCTGGTCGTTGCTGCATTTTTTTAGCCCCCATTATGATCAATGCTACATAACAGACCACATTTCTTCTAGTAAAACTTGGCACCTTAAAGGGTAATGATGAACGGCTTCACAATGAAACAGTTAGCAGCCTATATACTTTCATAATATTAACGAGGACTGTGACGAGTTATTCGTTTCGGCTTCTTGGGTGAGTGTGACCGTGTCCCTAGAGTGTGTAGAGTCGTACTGCCAATCCTGAATAAGGAGCACTAGTTAAGGTGAGAAGGTAACATGAGTGGACCTGAAACGCTCAAAAAGAAACGAACATAATATGAATAGATCGTTGTCAATTCCAAGTTAAGGGATCTGGCGCAAGTGGGACGCTGAATTGGCGGGTATTAAACCTATTCAGCACGGAAGAACAGTGTTGTTGACTATGTTATCTAGACCGGCGCATCAAGCGGCAGGCTAGGCCGTTAAAAGGCGGCTAATTTTCCAGTTCGAGTGGCGTGCATGCGAAGGTGGGTGCGAATTGCATATGTAATGTTTACTTCACGATTCATAGAGACGATACGCAAAGAGGTATGGCCATCAAACAAGGGTGTAGGAATTCTACAGTCCATTCCCCCTGACAACCAAAGCCAGCCCTTGAAGAAATAGTCGAAGATTATCATCTATAACTCCGGCTTGCCCGGCTGATTGCTGCCGTGTCCCCGATACATGCAGGGCTTGACATTGCAAAATAGGATATTATAGTCTGCCGAATTTTACCAACTACAAGTACAGGATTCATAATTGGGGACGCCCATGCGCTCCACACTGGTACTATTATGTAATCCACGTCCCAGCTCTAGAGTATACCCTTAGAGGCATTCGTGCCTTCTGAAGTGGGAGGATCGACTAATGATTTACGGCAGTACAGCCTTGTTAATGGTCGTCATTGGCACGGCAGTAAATTCGATATGTATCCTTCGTCCCTCTAATTCTCTTCGCACCTTTGATGCACTACGAATGGCAAGGGGGCGATCCTCATGATCCGCGCACACACATCCTATTCTCTCCGCTCTCTCCACCTGCTGGCTGCCGCTGCTGCCGGCTGAGAGCTTTGGTCGGCGAATGGTGGACACAGAGGTCGCTCTATGATATACTTTGCCCCCCCCCTTTACTCCCTCCTCGTTGTCTACTCACACTCCACCTATTAGTCATTCAGACCAAGCGATGGTGCTAAAGACCCCCCTGGCCAACAAAAGTTGCCCTTCAGCAAGGAAGCTTGTTTTCCAACTGCAACTTCAGGGACCATGGTCTGCCCGGCAACGATGTCTGTTGGTATCTATACAGATGACGGCCTAACAGGACCAGCTGGCTTCTGGCAGATACGGATCTCTGGGGCTTTCACTCATCGCAGGCCTGCTATGGGGTGTTATGACACACAATCGACGTTTTGTTTACAATGATCGGATGAGTTTGACCTTCTATCCAGCGCGACGATGGTTACCCCGATCGAACAGCAACTTAATCCCCCCCGGTTAGACCGGATCGTTTTGTGCGGGCCGCCAGGAGTGTACAACCAACTAAACATGCCGGGTAGGATACCTTGGTTCCCTCCGGTACTGTCATGTCTCGCATGCACTGTTGACATTCACGCGCTGGGGCCTTTGAACAATGGATGAGTGACTGTCAGTGAGACAGACGTGGTACAGGCCAACAGTGTGCAGGTCGACTATTACAGCCTACCAGGTCAGCCTTAGCTGTGCTGTCTACATGAGTTCATGCACCGCCTCAGGTACGGACTTAATGAATCCTGAGGCTCCCAGCCAGTCCACTGAAGGCGACGGGCCACCGCCGCACCTACAACCCGGCCCTCGGTGCGGTCCATGCTATCCACTGGGGAATCTTCTTCTCGCCACCTTCCGCGCCAACGCGCCGCGGTCGCCCGATGATCTGCCTCCACTTTAGATTTTCTCCTTCACTGTCTCGTTCCGTTTTGTTGGCTGCTTTGATGCAATTCATTCCACTTGACGAACCTTGGTCGTATCCAACTGGTATATAATCTCCATCCCGCCTCAGCCCCCTCCCAAGAGTACTTTTGAAAGGTTCATTTTCCTACTCCTCCGCTCTGTTACTTCTACAACACTGTATTATCTTACTATTTCCAGTACTACACCCCGGTCGCCTGCCGATTGACTACCAAACTCACTCTTCATAACCTGCATACCAGCCCCTTTACCCTCCGGTGCCTTCCAACCGCCGTTGAAGATTCCCCCAGCCTCCCCTACACATCGGATTCCGAGTATCCCACACATTCGGAACTGAAGGAAAAGAAAAACCGCTCACCGAAATTTCGCGGCCTCCCCCTTCGACCCAGCGGCTTCCTTTGCCAACTTTCGGGACTCGTATCTTTAACACGACAACCCTTTCGAAACGCCCCCGGGTCGCACTGACCGCTCCCAATAAAAACGACGGTAAGTCCCTAGATACTGACCGAGGAACCTGCCCACCCTGTGCGACCCAGCCAATCCATCTGGGCCTGGGCTCTACCCCCGTCCCGTTGTATTCTATTACAATTGTGCTTTATTTCCGTCTCGCCGTCCGGTGCATCATTCTCCGCCACCCTTGACCCTTTTCATTTTCCAGGGAGGGCCATTGCTGATAGGGCTTTACTTTCTCGCCATTATTTTGCCTGCTATACCATCTCTGGTTCCACCACTTGGGAGCTGTGTATGGCCAGGTGGACGGCTTTCGTTGCCGATTGCCAGATCCGGCTATGATGGACGTCGCTCTTCTCGTTTGTTGGTCAAGTTGCGTATCGGAACATCTTTTGGCCTTTCCGCCTCGAGCCTATGAGGGGTTCTTCCTTCACTTCTTCAGCTTCCCATTCACTTTTTTACTATACCAATCCTTCACAACCCTTCTCTGTTTTGCCTCGGCCTTGTTTAGTATCTTCGTGCTGCCCTTGCGTTTTCCCCTTCTAACCAGCTCGGCACTGTACCGCCTGCATTCTCACTTCGACACCACTGGCTGGTTGTCCGGCCTTCACTTTTTTTTTCATGCATCGCATATTACTTCACATAACGGTCTGCTTTTTTTACATGCTGAACATCTTGCCACTGTATTTTCCTTTCTTGGCCTACACTCCCCAGTGTGCCATTATTGAAAGTGCTCTGCTTATCACCCTTCGTACTTCTGGAATGCCCTGCCCTTGCCAGGCGCCCCCCCCCAGTTGCCAACCCCACGCCGCCGCGTCCTTGCTATTCTCGTTCCCGAGTGACCTGTCCGTCCTTTACCCAGCCCACTGAATCCAGAGCTTGCTGGCTCGCCAGCTACTTCACTTTCTATCCGCTCTAGCTGCTAACGTATCACCAGCCTGTTACCCTGCCTTGCCACTACCTTCCCGTTAGCCACTTGGTACAACACAGAAATATCCAGTTAATACGCCCACGCCTTCACCACCCAGCACCGTTGTCTTTCGTACCGTTTAGATATCGCTTTGACTAGACCCTTCCTTTGTGCACCGCCCTCTATTCAGCACAGTCCGCCCTATATCGTTCGCCCGTCGACCCCCCCCATTCGGACGTGTCCGCCTTTTTTTCCGGTCGTGTGCCTCTCCCCCAAGTGGTACCTCTCGTTTCGCACACCGCCTTCCTGCGTTTCGTTGCCACCATGGGCGCAGTCTGCTGTGGTAACTCCGCTATCGATTTTAACGAGGAGGTCTGTCTGGCCCACTTTGACCTCCTCCGGTGCGTTGGCAAGGGTGCTTTTGGCAAGGTAAGCCTCCCCGCATAGCCCTGCCCTAGGTTCTCCTAAACGGTACCATCGGCTCAGAACAACCGCTTAGACAAAACCCCCCCTGCACCTCGGTCATACCCCGGTCCTAACCCTTAAATTTTACTCATCCACCCCTGACCTCCAACTATTCAGGTCCGCATCGTCCAGCACAAAGCCATCAAGAAAAATTACGCCCTCAAATACATCAACAAGGAGAAGTGCATACGCATGAAGGCCATTGACAATATCATTCAGGAGCGGCGCATCCTGGAGGAAATCAAGTTCCCTTTGATCTGTAACTTGCGCTACGCCTTCCAGGATGACGAAAACATGTTTATGGTCCTGGACCTGATGCTGGGCGGTGATCTGCGCTTTCACGTCGACCGTAAGGGCGCCCTCTCCGAGGAGGTCATTCGGCTGTGGGCCGCCGAGATCTTTGTCAGTCTCCACTACCTTCATTCCAAGCGGATCGTGCACCGTGACATTAAGCCCGACAACGTGCTGCTCGACTCGGAGGGCCACGCTCATCTGACCGACTTCAACATCGCTGTTCGCATCAAGCCCGGCAAGAAGCTCACCTCGGTGGCCGGGTCTCTGGCCTACATGGCCCCCGAGATCCTGCAGCGGATGGGCTACAGTTTCTCGGTGGACTGGTGGAGCACCGGGGTCCTGTTGTATGAGATGCTCTACGGCCACCGGCCCTTCCGGGCCAAATCCAACGACGAGCTGGCCCGCCTCATCCTCTCCAAGCCCATGACCTGCCCGGAAAAGTCCATCACGGGCACCGTGGTCTCGGCTGAGTGCAAGCAGGTAATAATGGGCCTATGTGAGCGGTCCATCCACAAGCGGCTAGGGTACGGTGCAACCAACTACCGGCGGCTCATCAGCCACCCGTGGTTCGCCGGTCTGGACTGGGACCAGGTGGCCCAGAAGGGCGTCAAGCCCCTCTTTGTTCCGGACGCCAAGCACTCCAACTTTGATGCCACCCACGAGTTGGAAGAACTTTTGATGGAGGATACCCCGCTGCGGGTCAACAACCGCTCCCGGAACCCCAACAAGCCGCTCACAACCGAGATGCAAAAAATCGAGACGGAGTTTACCGTCTACGACCACACACGAATCCACCTCCCCGACGTCGAGAGCGCGAAGGACGGGGAAAAATCTAACAGAATAGCTCCGTCGTCCGCCGACATCAGCCAGGCGGTTCGACATGCCAGGTCGTCATGCTCTACCAAGGGGAATACTGCGCCGACTGATTCGACCACGCAGACGGCTTCGGTACAAGAGGATCACCTGCAACCCTACACCTCGTCGACCACCCCTGCGCAATCCCAGACGGAGGTGACTCTCTCGGCTTATGGGGCCTTGCCTTCGATCGGCGTCACTCCTCCCAAACCCCCCGCGCCGACCTACGACCCGCTGCGCACCCACCATTTACGTCGTCTGAGCCCTGTATCCAGCCAAACCTCCGAGAACGACCCAGCCTCCACCCCTCTCGGCGCAGACCCGCTCCAGGCCCACTTGCAATATGCTTCCCACAACGGACCAGGTAGCTCCCCAGAGTCTCGCCGGGCCTCACGGACCATCTTGAACGACAGCATGCTATCCCTTTATCACGAGAAATCGAGCACCCCCATCACCACGAACACGACTACCGCCCCTCTTGCATCGTCACCGGAATCCTTCGCCGCGTCTGCCTCGTGGTCACGTAACAACATGGGCTTATCGGTCAAGGAAACCCTCGACGGGCGGCCGGGGTCCATGGAACTGACCAAACCGCGGTTAAAGAGCGTCGCTATGATGTCGCCCTTCATCGTGGATGGGTTTGGATCTCGCGGATTGGATACACCTAGCCCTGCCCCTGCGTCCACACAGTCGTCGTTCCTGGAAAAATCGACGGCCACAGCGACGGAAGATCCCGCTGACGAGGTGGACGACGCCCGGCTATTGATATGAACCTGAGAACGAGACTGCGAGGGCGTCACATGTCGAGTTGAGCTATTGTCACCCCTTACTTTACGTTGCATCCGAACACATCTTGCATCTTCACATAGTGCATTATAACTTTGCTTATCGTACTATATATAAACTTGTACCCTCTATTCGATACAATTGCTGTTACTCCTTTTTTCAATCTAAATCATACGCTACCCTTCTGCGCGTGTTTTTCTTCTTCTTTTAAAACCTACCATCACACATACTAATTTCTATGTATAGAGTATGAATAATTTTCACCGATGGAACAGTCAGAGGTTTCGGACCTTGGCCCTTTGTATGGAACAGAGGAGAATCCGAGGCGAAGAATTCAACGGTATGAACAATTCTAGGATCGGCCTACTTTTCACATCGCAACTTACCCCTTTACTCCCTCATCATGTCGACTTCCGAAACCCCGCCCCAGTCAAAACTTACCAACTGTGATGTGGGGGAAGGGTCCTCATTGATTATTTTTATTACAAGGGCTGCAAAGCAGATTGCACTGTATCGGAGCTGACTGATATGCAAGGCTTGGTTGCGTCTTCCCCTTTCCTGCACCACCACTAACATGTGGCTAACTCGGTTTCGTACGGGTACCTACTCCCTTGAAGAAGTGCCCCGGTCTGACCACCTGTCAGACGACACTGGCAAACTTTACGACATGTGTGTGGGAGGAGGGAGGCCTTAAGGTTACTGAATAAGAACAGCCTCCAACAACTGCTGGATAGCTAGCCCATGTCTGCCGTGCTTCCCCTACTACCATCCGCAATACCTTGTGCAGGGGCCTGGGGTAGCGTTGCTATTTTAACCTCCAGGCCCCTCCTAACCTCACCAACGACCAGCGCCACCGATTGATACGATGTACCACCGATTTCCTGGATAAATTGGATGGGGCCAGTGAGCTGCTGCCGAACCCCCCCCCCATAGTTACAGATGACGAGACTTAGGTATAATTTTATGGACCACTTTCCGGTTTTAATCACTGGAGGTGGACCCCCACCCCCTCAAAAGGTGGCCCTATCCCAATCCAGTCCCACTGGGGCTGTCATACCCAAGATTATCCTGATAAGTCTCTTTTTTGCTAGATGTGGTTAGTTGTATCGGAGCATCATGCACCCTGATATCAAGGTCTCCCCCGACCTCCACCTAGAGTACGGATTGGATCCTATGCTCCCGGTCTAGGCAAAAGCCCAAGGAAGTTTGATGTGTTACTTCCGCTCTTCCTGGGGGGGGAGGTGCAGCTATAACCCATTAACACACCACCGCATTACGCTACAGCTACCTAGGCCTGCATTTTGCGGCACCAGTCAAAAGAGTCTTACGGCCCCTTTCCTACATTCGCTCTCTAATCTTCTGCACCTTTTTGACTGTGTAGGGGTGTCAAACGGTGGTGATATGGTAATTCATTTACTACGCTGGAGGTGGTCGTGAGCACTTGGAAATTCTAGCCTACTAATCTTCGACAAAGTAGCTTTAGGTATTGCTTTGGTGGCCGGCTAGATAGAATTCGCCGAGTGGTAAAGACTGGTGGTAACTATATCTCGCGAACATCCTCTAGCTTTGAGAAACCACACACTTTATGAATTTTCTACAATGAATATTGGACTGGAATCCGTTTACTGGCCAGTAGAGAATTGAGAAACGATAAGTTAAAAAAAGGGGTATATAATGCGCTAACAGGTATTGATTATTGATCGTTGTGGTTTCTTTTTTTTTACAGCGGAGCGATGAGACGAAGCTTAGGACGGGCACGTTCGTACTGCTGTGGCCACTTGACATACACGCCGAGCTGAGCGGCAGCCTCAAGGGCCCAACTCGTGCTGCTTAAGAAGGGTCGCCCAATTGCAATCAAGTCGGCTTCACCTTTCTGCAACACCTCCTCGGCATCTTTCCCGTCCCGAATGATGCCCACGGCGCTCGTGGCCAAGTCCGGTACGGCGCGTTTAACCTGGGCCGAATAGGGTACCTGGTACAGCGGCTTAGCGGTGATCTTTTGGCGTGGGGTGAGCCCACCGGTTGATACATCGAGCAAGTCGATACCGAGGGCGTGGAGCCGCCGGGCGAGTTCCACGGTATGTTCACCATCGATACCTTCGCCTTCCACCCAGTCGGTAGCCGATATACGCACGAAGAGGGGCTTGCCCTGGGGCCAGACGCTGCGGACGGCCTCGACCGTTTCGAGGAGCAGTCGGGCGCGGTTATCGAAATTGTCCGCGCCGCCGTATCGATCGGTGCGGGTGTTGGTGAGCGGCGACAGGAAGGAATGTAGGAGGTAGCCGTGCGCAGCGTGAATCTCGACGACATCGAAGCCGGCCTGGTCGGCCCGGCGGGCGGCGGCCACGAAAGCGTCCTTGACTTGTTGGATCTGGTCGAGGGACATGGCCTGGGGCGTCGGATAAACGTCCGGCTTGAACGATTCGTTGGTGGGGCCCCAGACGTTATCCAGCCAGCCACCGTTCTCGGCCGACGCGGCGACGTCGGCGGTTTCGCGGCTGGTAAAAGGGGTGTTGCAGGAGGCCTTGCGACCCGCGTGGGCTAATTGGATGCCGATGGCCGTGCCCTGGCTGTGGGCGTACTTGACGATGCGTTCGAATGATGGGATGTGGTCGTCTTTCCAGAGGCCCAGACAATGCGGCGTGATACGGCCGTTAGGCAGGACGCCCGTAGCTTCGACAATAACCAGCCCCGCACCCCGCGTGGCCAGACTACCCAAGTGCACGAAGTGCCAGTCGGTCGGGTAGCCGTCCTCGGCAGAGTATTGGCATCTGGATTGGGGGGCATAAAGAATAAATGGGTGACAAAAAAAGAAGAAGAAAAGAGGCGGGGTCCTGGTTAGCAACTTGGTACCCAATATTGATTCAGTTTTTTCTTGTAGGACATAGTGAGATTTCAGATTAGCCATAGACATAAGGGCAGACAGGTAGTGGCCATGCATTTCCAAGAGACTTACAGAGGAGCAACGATGATACGGTTGGGCAGAGTCAAGTCACGGAACTTGACAGGCCGGAAGAGCTTGGGCAGGTTATCACCATTCTTATCGGGAAGGATGTAACCATACGTCGCCAGCTCCTCGGAGACTGGCAGCGCGGTACCGACCTGGATAGGCTGAGGCTGCACAAATTCCTGCGGAGTCGCGGCAGTACGAGGTTTAGCGCCCTTGGGATCCTCCGACACGACGAGGGAGGCGACCCTTTGGGTGATGTCTTGGGTGCCGGTCATGGTGACGGTAATGGGTATCGTTTTTTGTTATGAAGAGTAGAGCAATAAAAACAACTAAAGCCAAGAAGTGGGCCGTGTCTAGGGCCTGTGGTGATGGCGAATTTTAATTCAAAGGTGGAGCGAAAATGGTATTCTTACGTTGAGTGGGTTCGGAGTCGGGCTCTTTTATATTGCCTAGAGCAACTACACCCTAAAAGAGGAAAGTTATCTTCGCTCCCTCCTCCTTCTCCAAGGTTTAGTGAGGACGCTGGACCAGGGTTACTGACAGGGCCACAAAATTGTACTAAACCCGGTAGCCGGCCGGACTGATGATTAGTAATCGAATGTGCTTAAATATGATCCACGTATGCACTGGCTAGTGCAGTCAAAGGGAGGAAGTGGGGGAGAGTGATGTACTCAGCATAAGAGGGTACATTTCGTGTCCGTAGGACCGTCTGTTTGAAGTGGCCCGTGCAGTTATATTAGGGAGGGGATTGGCGGATGGCGGGGCGACACCTAGTCTCACAAACCGTCTAATCTAGCCAATTATTCCGGCCCTTATAATTCTTATCTAGTAGCTTTTGGAATAGTTAGACCGGACCATTTCCTACTCTAACTACCACACATAACTGTTAGCGACTTTTATCTCGATATCCTAGGTAGCACGAAAAATGAGGGCCCGTTACCTCGACTTGTACGCAAGATTGGTTTACTTTCTGGCCCATCCCGACACAGCCCCGCCAAACTTCGTTTTTTACTGGATCATGATCCCAAGGTAATTAGTAAGTCAGCGGCTCATCTTTTTATTATGTTTGTCATCAAGCTCCGGCTATTATTAAGCTGATGGCTCTATCTCATCCATCGTATCGTTTAACAGGTCAATACTACCCGGGGCCAAAAATTAAAACAAGAAATTTTTTTAGTGGTTCTTAGGCTTACTAATACAGAAAGTATCGCCGTATACTTTTATTTTCCGTGACGTCATCGGTCCAAAGCTACCGCACAGGTCGCGTCCTAGTACATGAGAGGAGAGGTATATTAATTTGTCGGCGGCCCTAGTCGAGAAATGGCTACAAAAAAATGCAGGTACGTAGGGATAGATACGTTGTATATGATTATGAGCTGGACTGGCCAGCTTAACCCGATCAACATTTGACAGGGGGGAGGGCAGAGCTGAAATTCCCACTATGGCTAATGCCGTAAACTATTATTTGCCAACGAGTTTGTGCCATGCGATGATGGATATCACGCCACCAGTGTGTAGTATTAGTGGCGTTTGTCCCGTGAACTTGCGTTTCGATGGAGGCAAATTTTGGGGTTAACGGGCCGAGCCATTCGCGTGTGCATCAGTGTCAATGAAGCTATGACAAAGTGAGAAATGTTAGTAGAATGGCCTAAGGTCGAGCCTATTAGTACGTTATCTCACAGCAGGCTGCAGTTATTACACTTGATGCTTCGATGAGGCTTCTCTGCCTAGCCGACTCACCTCTAGGGTGCCTCCCCTCCATTACCTTGAATGGAGAGTGGCCCGAGTAGCTTGCTTTTGTCACAGCTTAGCCCTAAGACAACAGAACTAGAAAGTTCTGTATGGACCTGCTGGGGAACAGCTTTTGCGCTGGCACTTCACCCGCGGCTTCTGGTCAGCAGTACTAGTGGCCTTGCACTTTGCAGCCCTGGCAGGTGCCAGACCATCACCACCACCATCATCCTGGGACATTGCAAACCGGAACCACTCCGGAATCTCGCCATTGGCCCAGAGGCTCAAGAGGATGGTGGTGTAGTAAATACACGGGGGTTGAGAATACGATATAAAAGTAAAGGGTTATAGGGCAGTCTCCCGTTTATTGAGGCGGCTGGTGGACAGATACTATATATCCATTCCAGCCTTGACTTCCTACAGTTGATGTGAAGTGTCAGCAGTGATGAATACATCATAAGAAAAGCAGCAGGGGAAACCCCAGCATGAAGGAGACGAGGGGACACTGAAGCATGCTATCCTAAGAAAGACTCAACGTAGGATAATGCATCAAACAGTGCAGGCGACTTCGATGGACTCGGCTTATCGTGATCGTTCCGGGTACAGGTAAGAGGTCACTATTAAGGCTGCGATTATTCCGTCCACAATAATCAGCAACGGTGGTGAATAATATCCCCGATCAGTTTTCAGCCATGTCATCAAGAGCATTGACCTAGGCTGGTATAGCAAGTAGCGTCTACCTGGCACTGTCGGTGCAGCTTGAGGACTTGGTGACATCAACAGCAACAGGCGCAACGCAGGATCCACTAGTTCTGGCACAAAATGCGACGACGCATACTGGCTGGCCACAGCGCTTTCAACCAACGCGTCACCCAAGACGCACAGTTGGCGAGTGAGTAGCGTACAATTCGCATCTCAGCAGGCGCAAACATAAATCTGCTGCTACGCGAATACCTCTGCAAACTACAGTAGACAGCCTGGGAATGAATAGCGCCGACCATCAAGTTATGTTAGACCAGCCACGAAACGACCTTGTCAGAATATTGCCAATTCGGCGGGACCGCCGCGCCCAACCTACACACATCGTCGAGAAGTACAGGCTGAACCTTTCCCAATGGAACAAAAGATGACAAGCAATTTTATTGGTCGCGAAGGGAAGAGACAAGGCCAGGGTTGCTCTCCCGTCCACGAAGCAGCGGGATGCAACTCTGCTTCTTGCTCTATATGGTGGATTCAAATAGGCACGCGCGGTACGCGGTTTATAGATTTAGCCCGCTTACTTCTGCTGCTTGTTCATCTTGTCGACGTGCTCCTTGAGCTCGTTCTTGACGCTGTCGACGCTGTTCTGGGCGGCGGCGAGCTGCTCCTGGAGCTTCTTGATCTTGGCCATCTCCTGGTAAACGGGTAAAGTAGATACCATGTGGGCGGGGGAGCGAGCGGAACAACGTAGCGGCGGCTGGTTAGTGGCAGGCGAGGTGGTATTACAACGGGTGTTGCACAGACCTAAGACCCGGAAAACGACCAGGACTGGTGAGCAGACGACACCTCAACCTACCTGGTCGTGAATGTACTTGTTCTCCAAGGCGTTTTCCTGTGTACGGGTAGAGGTGAGCAGAGTAAAAGAGAGAGGGGGGAATGTTGAGCGTGATATAGCGGTTAGTTACGCGGGGTAATGAGGCTGGGGAGGCCCTGGGGGCAGGACTAGCCGCCAGAAACCCTCAGGTCTCAACAACTTCAAGTCACAACAGGTCCAGATCGCGGCATCACCGACCCTCTGACCAGTCAGTATTATTCCCTTCGCCATCATGTTAGCCGGCACGTTACCTTCTCCTTGAAGGAACCGCCGGCCTTGCCGATGGCACCCTCGGTGTAGTTGGCCTTCTGGACTTGAGAGGCGATGAAGCCAGCGCTTAGGAAGCGGGCGCGGGGCAGGGCAGCGGAGCAGGACTTGATCAGAGCCGACATGGTGAAACTGGATGTGAGGAAGGTGAGGTTGGAGAAGAAGCGATATAAGGAAAATTGGGGGTTCAATGAGGAATGTACAAATTGGCGAAAGGGGCGTTGGAGCTTTAGGTATACGGCGGAGGGATCCTGGCAGATGGCTCGAATGGAGGCAGGGCCGGGGGGGCTGGGGGCGGCTGTGACGCACAGAGTGTACGCAGTATCCCCCAGTAGCCTGAGGACAGGCGGTGGGTAGGTTGGGCCGGGGCGGGGCGGGCTTGGATCTTGTGGTGACGTGTGTGTGCGCGGGAGGGAAGGGCGTGGGGAGTTGGACGGGCGGGGGAAGCAGCTGTGTTGAAAGGTGGAGGAAAACCCACCACCGTCTCAAACAACCAGTCATGTGAAACAGGCGGGCGATGGCTGGGAGGAGTTCAAGTGGCCGCGCCCCAAGGTGGGGTGCGGGGGGGGGAGGATGCAGCAGCGATGAGGGCGTGGGGTCGCTGGGACATTATGGTGTAGGGTAGAGAACCGCTATGAATGGCTCCATGATGATTGGTGAGCGGAGTTTGGATGGACTATAGCAATGGCTGCAAAAGCCCTTTGGGTGAGTATCAAACGGTAGCGTAATGTTATGAAATTCAGGCTGGCGGCACCTTGCAAGGAAAGCCCGGGCCCTGTTAGTTGACCCTGGGTTGGCGCCATGTCGCCTTTCCTGGGCTTATTTCCCAAACATAGCAATTCATCGCCACTTCGTCCTCAAAGTATATCAATAACAGCGTCGATAACCGCCGGCCCTGTCAACACATCTATCACCCAGGCGATATATATTATATTCTAGGGCATTTCAATATGAGCAAGTGTATAGGCGGGAACCGTGTTGGTTTAGACGAAACAATCGAATATAGCACATTCAGGCAGGGTCATCAGTTAAATATTTATTGTGTCAGGAACTTTTACAATACAGGGGGAGGGGGACAGATGGTTGGGTGGGCAGCCCGTGAGGTGACTACTATAGTGAGAATGGGGAGGGGCGAGAGGTACAGAAGGCCGACCGGCAGCACCAGACCGGCGGCGTGGGCCTTTAAAGCTTAGGCGGAAGGAAAATCATGGGATAACAACTTTAAGAAGCAGCATGAGAACAAACATCAAGCAGGGCGTCAAGGGAGGGGCGACAGTGAAGCATGAATAGTGAGAGCATTAGGATTGGGTAGCAAGTAGGCTAGCGGCAGGGGATGGGGATAGGCCCGAATGATTAGACCAGCCAGGTTACCCAGTTGAGGCTGGTCCGCGGGAAGTGGGCTTTGAACACGCCCTTCTCGTAGGTGGCGGCACACTTCTCAAGATCAACATCCTCGGGCAGTGCAAACTCAAAGTGCAGGGTTCCATGCTTGTGGTCGCCGTACACAGTGAGCTTGCCGGCCTCCTTGTGGTAGCCGCACTTGAGCGGGTGGTGGTCATCGTGCCACTTGACGGTAAAGGCGGCGTGGACCTCGGTAACCTCCTGATCAAAGGTCGGTGCGACGAACCCCTCGGGCTTCTTGGGCTCCTCAGCAGCCGGCGGGGTCGCCAGCACAATTGCCACGCTCTCGGCAAACGGGGCGATGGGCTCCACGACAACACGTTTGTCGACGGTGGACTCGCGGTAGAAACGGTCACTGAAGAGGTTGTCGGCGGGCATGACGGCGAGCTGGATTAAAAAATGCGGATCAAGGTGCGAGGACTGTCCAGTGAGATGGAAGCAAAGAGGATAGCTGAGGCTTTAAATATAAAGGTGGATGGGGTCGGGAAGGAGGCTGGAGGGGAACCGAAGACAATGATAGTTGCACAGGAAGAGGGATGAGGAACACTCGCAGGACCTGAGCGACCGGGCAGACTTTTTATAGTGTATCTGGGCGGGGAAGGGGTCGATGTTGGGGCAGGCCAGAAAGGGGGAAGGGGTGTTCACCTGAGACAGCGTCGACACCCCCCCTCCCGGCCCTTCCCTCCATGTGCACTCCGGCGGCTAGGCGTCTCTGTTTCCTCTTCTTGTCGGGGCTGCCGCGGTCACTGCGGTAGCTGCGTGGGGGCTACCATTCTCCCTCGTGTCAGCAATTGTTCCCAATAAACCCAATTCTTTTTTTGCTTGATGTCGCTACTTCCGCCTTCTACTCCGCAGCCGGGGGCGTTGGCTCGTTACCTTCTCGTAACTCTTCCTATCCCTCTACGCATGATGGACTTTTAGCAGAGGCTGGCCGTCGACATGGCCCCGCTACCTTCCCACTCTCCGCAGTTGCACAATCACGGCTGGATGCGCGACCACGAGGCGGCTTCCCTGTTCGGGAACTTTCAAGTGGCAATGGTGTCGCTCCTAGATGACAGGCCCGTCCCTCCTCCCTCGTTTCTGGCATAACCGAGTCCCTTACTGCCTGATCTATTGTGTGGCTATCTAGGCCAGCTGAGGCCAGGATGAGTGACACAACTTCCGGCCCCTTGCCACTCTTCCCTCTCCCAAACTCAATTTCTGCACCAGCGGACACATCTATACACATATGAAGGGTATTAAGAAGTACAGGTGAGCGGTGACGTTATGGTTGGACACGGCGGAAGAGCGGTACGCGCACCTTGTACGCCAATGTGCGCGTGAGTTACCAAACGCATGACTCTGGTGTGCTACCGCCGGTTGGGGGGCGAAGTAGTCAACCGACTGTGGACTTGGCATGAGGAGCTGTGTCGTCGGCAGACACGTTGGGCCGGGTCAGGTCCCAAAATACGCAGGTGTGGGTGAGCAGGTGGGCGGATGACGGCCTGATTGACGACGGAATGGCGTGGCAGGTAGAGGTGGAGGAATTGGTGTGTAAGAGGAAGAAAAAAATAGGCCCCAGACCTGACGGATCGACCGCTACATCGTCAACCTTGCCGACCCAATCTGTGGCACCAGCCGCCCACCGGTAGTGTCGTTGTACTCTCCACGAGCTGTCCCTTCATTCCCTAAGAGAGTAATATGCTGCAGCGATCGCTTGACACTGCCGCGCCATACATTGGGCTACACGTATTAAAAATGCGACACTATATTCTGACCCGCCCCAACGCCCCAACCATCCAGTTGCACGCCTTCGACGCAGTACCGCTGCTTCTTGGGAGACAGGTGAATAACCAAACATTTTAACAATCCCATAGTGGTCATTGAGAACAAGTGGCCGGTGGCAGTCAGCACTTACCCTCGTCCACCTACCCGTCGATGGATTGACACTGGCCTGACCTAAAAACCTATATTGTTGGTCAGAGCGGCCAACCCTAGGGAGTGGTGCCCCCCTTCACCACCACCCTACCTAACCCCGCCACCACCACGATTACCCATCCCGACGGATCCGAGGATTACGCTGGTTAGAGGTGATGGTGACAGCGGAGGCCCTGCAGTTCGCACGGTCGGGTAAACCATCCCAGCGCCCACTGGGACTCCCACCCCCTCCCACAATACGCAAGTAGGCATGAAAGGCGGCATGGAGTGCCCATTGCAAACTATACGTGGCTGCAGACCTTCCGTCGTCACCGGGAGGGAGGCGACCGGTTCAGGCCGCGCTCAAGGTACACACACTTTAAGGGTGGCCGATTAGGAAGCCGGTCAATCCCTCGGTGGCCACCATTCTTCTATCTGTGGAACACATGATCTCCTACAGCATGGCCCCACCGCGGCAGTCAACGTGACCGAGAAATGCGCCAAATATCACGGACATCGCTGTCTTCAGCTCGAAGATCACTTACCCTTCCCTGCCCTTATCCTGGCAATGTTTCGACCACGGGGAGGGGTTGTCAGAGATAATTGTATCCACACCGGCGACCGATAACGGCTGCGGTCACTAGCCACACAGACAGGCAAGGTGGGGATGTCTCAGAGGCCCGATTCAGCCGGCTGGGATGGATGACTCGGATTAAGCCTACTCTACGACACTGCTCAACCAGACCTGCTGTGATGCGTATGCAGGCTAGAGATCGGGTTGGGGATAAAGTAGGCCAACCTAGGCAGAACTTGGTGGCGGCGATTTTTTTTTGGTATCCGACCGTGCAGCGGCCAAGCAGGAGCACTCTACCCAGGGGACTCGACCGAACAGAAACGAAAATAGGCGGTAGGGGAGGGAAATCTGACAGGGCAGTGATGGCGCATTGGTTAGGCCCTCAATATTTTCTTTGACTAATTCTCACCAGCGTGAGCCGCTTTTTGCATGATGAATCGATGCTGTGCCCGCCTCGGTACCGGTGCCATGTTATTATAAGGAACCCTTGTCCGGTCTAATGTTTTGCCAACGCCAACCATTCTGCCCCCCCCTGCCGCGGGACGAGAGGGTGGGCGGCGTAGCGGTGGACGTGTGGGTTCGTCACTGTGAGGAAGAAGGGGTTTGTTTAGCCTATAGGCGGCACTCTAAGATTCAGTTGCTATCAACATGCGCTCAACAAGCCGTAATTCGTCTGCTCATCTTCTCCACCGTGCGTATCCACCCCTGCCTCTCTCTCAGCCAGGCCTGGTTGATCCAGCAGGTATGCCTAAATCTATACCACGCTGGCGTCATCGTTTGGGGCTAGGTACTCACGCAAACAGAGTCGCCCAGCCCCGGATCACATCACCCTGGTTCCCGCCGGCCATCCAACCCTTCAAAAAACAAAATTTCTATATTGGGAGCTCACGCTCACCACCCTCCACCATTCTACCAAAAATATCTGCGTACCTCCCCCTTTCAGTGGTAAACCTTGCCCAGCTGACCCTCCCCCCTTCATCTCCCACCTTGTTGAGCCACCTGATCGCCAGCTAATGAATACCTCTCCTCCACTCGGTTGCTTTATTTTTTTATCGGTAACACGCGCCATGCCCGGTGGATGCCGTGGGGTATCTATCCGAGCGGCCGCCGGTAACCTCGCCGACCCTTCCTCCCGAAACGAGTGGTTCGGTACTAACACCAACATTTTCCATCCGCACTGCGCTGGTCATCCACATAGCCTTCGTACTTTCAAGGAAACATGTCTTCTAATCAGGCACGGGACGGGACCTTCATACGATCCCCTGGTAACCAACAACTTGGATGTAGTATATCTGTACACGGGTAGAGTAATTCAAGGGTATCAAACCGGGGCTTACTCGAAACGTAGCGGGCCTCGACTCGTCACTGACGAACGCGCGGAGGAAATATAGCCCAATTTTGAGAACGTATCAGGCGGCCACCGTCATGAGCGATACAGCTTCGCCATCCGAGATGGATATCCAGGTTAGAATTTTGGACATTCCTGCTGCGCGGCGGAAAAACACATCCGTCAGCCGACACCCTATGTACGTCCCAACTCCCGAGGTGGTGAACAGAGGGAAAGAGAGGTGGAAAGGATGGCGGCGAAGGGAGGGAGAGGGGTAGGGACTGCACCTTCGCTCACTGCACCGTATCGTATAGAAAACAGTTAGCTTCAGCCGCCTACCAACTTGCACCACAGCTTTTGTATTATTGTTATTATTATTATTATTATTCTCAGGCAGCCGCTATGGATGGAGGTGAGTCACAGCCAGTCCACCGGGTAGGCCTTGATCAATTGAATTCACAGCGCGTGTTGGCTAGCTGAACTCCTTCATGGATATGCCTTGATCTCCACCGACCCACTCACGACCCGTTCTCCCCCCCCCTCATATGCCCCCCCTCCTTGCCCTCCGCTTTATTTTTCTCACTCGCTTTCCACCCGAGTAAAACTCTTACACCTTAGATAACCTAATATGAACCTGTGAAAAATAAAGAAGGAAAGTCCCCCTATCCGCCAAAACAGAATTACCTTTATTCTATTACTCACTACCACTGATCATCGTCAACATCCATCGCCGCAAACTCTTGCGTCCAGTACTCGCCCACACGCGCAACCCCCATCCGATCCACCCGCCTATTCACGATATTTTCATAATGTCCGGGCGACTCGATCCATGCCTGCATAACCGTTTCCTCATCGGGGTACCCGTCGGCGACATTTTCGCCATAAGAGGACCAGTTCACCCCTATGCCACTGAGGCGGTCGCCAAGTGAGCCCTGTGGGTCATCGTGGGTCATGATTTGAGCCTCGCGCATGTATTGGCAGTGCTTGAGGGCGAGTTGCTCGAGAGTGGAGTCATAGACGAGTGGAGCGGCGCCAACGGAGCTGCGTTGTTGGTTAACGAGATCGAGGACGATGGCGGTGTCGACCTGGTCGCCGTGACCCGAGGGGGCATTATCTGGCTTGCCATTGGGTCGATGCTGGGGGCGATGGTTGAATTCAAGAAGGTGGTCGAGGAACGGGCGTCTTGCTGACTCGACAAGGGCCAGCTTCGGCACTGGAACTGACTCGCTGGACGATGTAATATGGCTGAAAGGGGTGGAAAGGTCACCAGGGTGTTCGGAGACGTTAGGATCACTGCTCAGTGGCGGGGTCGGCATGGAGTTGCGCGATATGCCTTCCTGGTCGGAAAGGGTAGTGGACAAGCCATGGTACACGTGCGATGGCCTTTCGGTGCACTTGAGTCCGGCTGCGGAACGGGTCTGGGTCGCCTGGACAGAGCTTTCAGGCTGGCAGGATGTGGACAAGAGCGGCGGCGGATACCAAGTATCGTAGGGACTGTCCAGAGCCTGGACCCCTGCTGCTAAGGCCCTAAGGTAGAGCACCAGGCATGGCATGGTAACGAGGCAAAGCAGCGTATTGGAGACACGCATGGCGATGGGTATTCCGGGGGAGAATTGAACGGTGCCGGCGATAATTTTCCAAGTAGTGGGGAGCGTTATTATGATAGCGAACGAACGGCTTGATCGACTCGATGTAGACGGAACTCTATATATAATACCAAGGCTACAGGCGGAGAATGGGTTGGCTGGAGACGCGGATAACTGAGACTAGGAAGTGAAACCAACGGAGGTATAGTTTCGACGGACACAACGCCGGCAACGCGTCTCGAGCTGATGGCTAGAGTGTAAAGACGTCGTGACGGAAGAGATGGGGGGGGAGTTAGGTGTGATGTGTAAAGAGCTGTATAATATTGAAGTGACAAGCCAAACAGAACTCCAAGATTTGGACCTCAACTGCCTTTAGCTACATCGACCCCCTCCTTCTACTCCCCCTAACAACCGAAGCTAAACTGACTAACCTCTTTTTAAATGTCGGGTAGGCTTGTAAATCTCAGGGGCATCACGCCAGTTCTCAGATCAGTGCCCGTTGTGCGATGTAAAGCGCTTGAATTGCGTCGTAAGAAAAGGATAAAGGATAACTACAAGAAATCATTACAGGTAGTAATACTCCCGACCTGAAATGACAATAAAAGGATGTACGTCTATGATAGCGGTACTTGTACCTCATGACACCAATGTGATGTCTCAGATGTGAACAAAAATGCTGGTGCATCGTAATCTGAATTGCGCCCCTCAAGCGCAGACATACCTATAGATAGCCAGGCCAAACCGCCGTTTGGTTGCTCTCCAGCTGTACTATCGCCGGGCAATGACTGATTCACACTATATTATTAGTATTTTTTGGTTACGTTCGGTCACATCGAGTTGTGCCTGATTGCCATTGTATCGGAGGTTTATTTTGGATGGCAGATGACCTGTTATGATGCTCGCGCGTCAGCCCAAAGAGGGTAAATCAGACCGAGTCGACCGTTCCTTGTAAGCTTAGGAATAACGTAGACATGCATGCTACTGAGGTGCAACATTGCTTAACCGGTTGACTTTTGCATACCGAGTGTAAAATAAGTAATTGAATGCAATTAAGTGTATGAATTGCCCAGAGATGTAGAGAATACGCCACTTAGCGAATCGTAACCTGTCACGCTGCGGACTGACCTTAAGCGCCGATTGGCGTGCATTTTGGCTGCCAAGTGACCGTCCTCGCGACTCTATACCCCGACTATATACGCGTTTCTACGCCCCGGTCCTTTCAACGGATGGACGAGTTGAAATGGGTGGGACATGAGATGTCGGATAAAAATCTATAAGAAAGAATAGATGTACCTACGATTCAAGTAGTACCAACTCGGATTTTTATGAAAGACAGGGTAGTAGTGGCCTGTAACTAAACGGACACGCTACTCACCCGCCGACCCTATTAGTGACGACATGGCCCTAAACCTACCTGGATCTTTCTTCCTCGCACCCTTTCTATCCAGGCTGCTACCCCCTACACCCACACACACAATAAGGAGGACATCAAATTACTAGGTCGAGCTATCTAAGGAGGACTGCAGGTGGAATGCGCCTTATGACTCACCGGCCAGCAAATGTGCACAGGAAGAGAAGTGAACGGAGGGGGAGGGGAGGAAATGGGACCGTCACTTTCACGTTCCGCCCGCCGCCCTGCCTCGGAGTGGCCTGCTGCCTCCACTACTTCCCCACCCCTACAGGCCAGCCTTGGAAGCCCATTTACCAGCCTGGCCCAACTGGTTTCCATTTCACTACCACTCCCTCCTTCGCCTGCATTCGCACCTTACTTGCATTGTCGTTCTTCGAGCTGGCCTATTTACCCCAGCCGGATATTAGTTGTTGTTTTCCACCCAGCTACTCCGACCTTCAAAGTTTCGCATTCGCAATGTCAACCCTGTGTACGATGTCCAAACCCAATGCCACACAGCTGCGCTGCATAGGTCGACGGTCACAACTCGCAACCGTCGCCCTTGTACATCGGCGTCCGGTGACCACCGGTCAGGCCACTCGGTCGAACCAACCGGCCAAGTACGCCCTCATGTTTCCCGGCCAGGGCTCGCAGTACATCGGCATGGGCAAGGGCCTGCACGACCAGTTCACCGTAGCCCGGGAAACCTTTGCGGAAGTAGACGCGACGCTGGGGTTCTCACTGTCCGGCCTCATGTTTGAAGGTGAAATGGTACGAATATCTATCTATCTGTCGACAAACTCCATAAGGGAGGGGGGGGGGCACTTAGGATTTGACCTGCTTAGCTACATCTGTAGAGCTCTTTTGGGGACCATACCCCCTCTCCCACCCCCACCCCCTTTGACACTTCTATTGACCCGACTGACACCCCTCCCTCTTTATCTCCGTACCTTCGCCCTTGTGTAACCACCCCGCTGTACGTCAAATGCTTGGGCTCACTAGGCTGAACTCACCCAGACACAAAACGCCCAACCGGCCATCCTGGCGACCTCCGTCGCGCTCTTCCGCGCTCTAGCGCAGGAGAGGAATTTTCAGGTTGCTGAACGGGGTGCCTTTGCCCTAGGTCACTCCCTCGGTGAATACTCCGCCCTGGTAGCCACGGGTGCGCTCTCCCTGGCCGATGCTGTCAGGCTAGTGGTAAGTAAGGGGATACCAGTTTCGGAGTAGGTGGAGGAACTGCGTAATCTAACAATATGCTTGGCTGCATTTTGGATATCTCCCTCCCTCCTTCTCCCTCTCTCTCGTTAACCTTTTTTTCCTCGTATGATTCTACCGCTGTCTGCTAATTATATATATATATATATATATACCCCAACTCCTGTTTTATTAGCGGCGACGCGGCGAGGCAATGCAGGAGAGCATCAATGACCTCTCCAAACCCACTACCATGACGGCACTGATGTTACGCGGAACCTCGGTCGAAGCTCTCCGCACACACCTCAGCGGGATCCAACCGCACCTGCCAGAGGGGGAAACCGCCGAACTGGCCAACATCAACTCGGCGCAACAGGTCGTCTTGAGCGGTACCGAGGCCGGGGTGGGTGCGGCAGTCCAAGAACTCCAAGCGCGGCAAGTCGCCGCACGGGCCATCGACCTACCGGTGTCCGCGCCGTTTCACTGTAGTCTGATGCAGCCGGCCGCCGAGGTTATGGCCAGCGCCCTTACCCGGGTTCGGGTGGGGACTCCCTGTGTCCCCCTCATCAGCAACGTCCGGGCCCGGCCCGTGACCACGCCCAACGATATCGTGGACCTTCTGGTCCGACAGGTTACCGGTACCGTCCTCTGGGCCCCCAGTGTGGAGTACTGCCGCGGCCAGGGCGTCGAAAACTTTATCGTGTTTGGGCCCGGGAAAGTACTGGCAAACTTGCTGCGACGGGAACACCCGCGCGATAAAATCAAGATGGTGTCTGAACTAGAGGACGTGTTGAACTTCACGGACGATTTGTACGACGGGTCAAAGTGAGCCCTTCACCCACCCCACCCCTCTCGTTTATCTCTTCATTAAGCGTGTTATGGTGTGACAATACGATAGGTGTCTGATAGCGCTATCCTTCACCAACTGGTCCTTCATACCTCTCTCTCCCTCTGAGACCACCGTCATGGGTTTGATTATTTGGATTGTATTTTAAACTATTATAAATTGTGACGCGAGGCGAGCGCCAGCAAACAAAGAATAAAAAAGGCACAATGTAGACATGGCTACGGAAGCTGTGGTAAATGAGAGAATGAAACAAGACAAACAATACATCAGCGGAGTGCTGATTGTGGAAATAAATAAAAATATGCTGGCAATTTCAAGCAGGCCGGCCTACTGCCCTCAATGGCATGACATGGAGCGGAACCCAGCCATCTCATCGGGAGCAAAAAAGTAGTGCCCAATGGCGGTACCCACCACGACGCTGATTACCAGGTACCAATTATAGGTCATGAAGATAAGCATGAGTAGGAAGGAATAGAACACCTGGAGGCTGTACAGAGCGGAGCGGGTGACCCGGAGGTTGGTCTGCGACCTGAAGAAAGGTACAGGGGAGGGTGAGTGGGCGGGGAGAGGCCATTGTACACGCATGATGGTTAGGCTGCAATCTAGTCCAGAGTAGCAGGATGAAGGGGCGACGGGATGCCAGTCGTTTGGACAACACCCAATAATGTATATATATATATATGTATACCAAACTTACTTCTTGGGCGCAGAGCGCTCGCCCTGGCCCCGGCCCTGAACACGGATAGCCATGTCCTGGTCACGGGCCAACCGGCTGGTCTCTGCGGCATCCTCGGCCGAATCCTCCTCGTTCGTCCACCCCGGGGTTGTGGTTCCACGGGTAGAGGTTGCGTCACTGTTACCTGCCGGGCACCGACTACTGCTGTCCATGTCATCGCCGTCGCTGTTGCGTCGACGGCGACGACGGGTGGCCCCGCCACCCTGGCGGACAGCATAACACTCCCAGCGGCGAATGAGTTGTTTGGTAAGCTCGTAGCCCGCCGACAGGGCGATGATAGCCAGGCAGGAGACGAGAAGAGACTCCACCGAGTTGATACGCCACGAGTCGAAGAGCACGCAAACGTTCTGAGTGTCCCAGTTGAAGACCATCTATTGGTTAGTCAAATCGAGGGGGTGCGGTGGAGGAGGGAAGGGGGGGGGAGAAGAAGCAGGACGGGGCAAGGTGGAGGTAGCCGTGGTGATAGAGCCGGGCGATAAGAGCGTTAGAGCTATACAGCAATTAAGGATACCAAGGGACCGGTAAGTCCGCAAGCCTCCCCCTCTGGGGTGGGTCTCACCGAGTTGCGAACCACACGAGAGAGGGAATCAACCAGCACTTACGTTCATGGAGCACATGGGTTCCATCCCAGGCATGTCGTGGCCCTCGTGGCCGCCATGACCTCCGTGGTCGTGGTCCATACTGTCAGTAAACTGATGAGGCCCTTAGGCAGGGTAATGTAAAAAGTCGGGAGTGAGACGGCGCAGGAATTGCATACAGAGCAATCGAGCGGAGACGAGCACTGCTTGGGATGAGCAACCGAAGGCAAAGCGCGTTGGAGGGAGGGAGGGAGGGAGGGAGAGAGAGGTAAATCAGCGGTAGATTTAGCAGGCCGCGGCGTTGAGACTGCCCCACCCCTTAGCCAGGTCGCACCCTTTTTATGTAGTGGGGCCACCTTGGCGGCTGATTGCTTCACATATCTTGTCCATCAGAGTCTCCGAAGCAGCGAGCAGAACGTTCGATGGGTTCTCACCTACAGTTCCCCAGTGGCAGCCGGTGCAGATTGTTCCACGACACCGTGTCCTTCACTCTATCATGCGCTGAATGGACCCGTCCCCGAATATCTGGAAGGTAAGGCGTGCGAAGCTGCGGGTGTCGCCCGTGACCATGCAAGGAACATCAGTGTCCACACAACCATCTTATCTCTCACTATCACCCGGCGGATTGGCAGGTGGTTGGCCCCAGCCCACACCACCGCACATTACATTGTAGACTAGATAAAGGTCTAACATGTCGGAGTTCATTTACGACACGATGCGTCAACAATAGTGGCCTGAGTAAAAAGAGACACGTGGGTGAAACTGGTGAGTACCCCACTCAACGCTCAGCAGAGAAGAGGTTGGAATGATGTGGAGGAGTAACAATTAATCGCATAGGGAAAGCGGCGCGCCGGAAGGCGTTGTAAAAGTGGAGCCAGAGCAGGCAGGGAGGCGTAAATTAAACGATCGGAGGGAACTGAAAAATTGAAACAGGCGAACGATAATAAAAAGAAGGATACATACATTGGGATAATTGGCGGGCTAGAAACTCTTGACATCAGCACTTGCTGTTTTTGCTGAGAGCCTTCTTAACCTGAGCGGAATAGTCCCCGTTGGGACGCGACTCCGAGATGTCGTAAAGCATCACACCGCCGAAGGATGGGTAGTTGATGACGAGTTGATCGATGATAGTGGTAAGTCGGTCGATGGGTACATATCCAGAGATGGCCGAGTAGTTGGAAGCCGGCACTCCCAGGTAAATCTTGACGTCCTTGTTGACCGAGTAGAGTCGGGCCCAAGCGTCCCACAGCTGGAAGTTGAAGGTTTGGGTACCGAACCGGTCAGCTCCGCAGGGTGAGTTGTAAAACTGGATGTATAGCATATCAAACCACGCCTGGTTGTAGGTCTGCGGCATGACCAGGTCGGGATAGTGGCACAACGGGGCGGCGGCGATGTAGTAGTTACGTGACTTGTCGGTGACGTACAGGTTCCGGAGGCGCTGGACGAACTCCGTGTACCCGGTCGCTGGCGTATGTTCAATGTCCAGGTCGACCCCGTCGAGGACCGCGTCACCGAACGGGCGGAGCACACCGCTCTGGGTACCGCCGAGAAAGGTGTCCCATACGGCATTTGCCACCTTGGCACCTTCCTCCCCTGAGCTCAGTGAATAGCTGCCCTCCTGGCCGCCCAAGGATAGGAGGATGGTTTTACCCTTCGCCTGGCACGCCTTGATTTGCTGACCGACCTGCGGGCAATTGAGTAGCCTGGTGCCGTTAAAGAAGTCGAAACAGTGGTCAGCCAGGTTGAGAATCATAGGGTTGTACGTGTTGAGGAAGGAGACCACGATGATGTCCTCGGACGGGCTGTTGGAGCAGTACCAATCGAGAGTCTGCTCGCCAGTCGTGGCATTGTGCTTGGCCTTGTACGAATTTTGACCCCAGTAGGAGACTAGATTGGAGTTGCATTTGGTGTTAAGGGCGGTAGTGAGCGGCACGGCACCCAGGGCCAGGAGGCCGCAGACAGCGGCGGTCAGTGAGCGGCGTAGCATGGCGGAGTGTGGGGTGTAAAAGGGGGTAATGGGCTCGGGAGGACAGGCGAGACTGTGGTGGCGCATGAATGGAGAGAGTGGGGTAAGGGTTGATTAGGACAGAGGAAGGAATCGAGTGAGATAGGGTGGCAGCGATGCAGGTGGTTAATAAACTACGTCGAGATTGGAGGAGGTTTCAGTAGGTGCAGGTGGAAACCGAACAATGAGGATAATCTGGCCACCGGCATCAGCGCCAGGCGTAGAAGGGTTTTATGCCTCCGAGCCGCAACCTGTAGAACACGGCGAACCAACCGCTGAATCAAGGGGATTTGACGGCCATTATCCCAGGACTTGACGTTGGTAACTATAATCCGCGACGCGACCTGCTAGTAAGCCAGGGCAGACACGCTGGGTTCGCGAAATCGATCCAGCAAACTAGTTGGCCAGGGTTTACGCGTTGGCTATAGATAAGAAAACACGACAAGGCACCCCCTCCAAGCCATCGAGCAACCAACGCACAGTACACAATGGAAGCATGCCGAATACAGTAGGAGAGAGGACCATCACAGCGAGCGGAGAAAGGGAGGTGAAGGTTGATCTTGCGCTTCATATGCCATATCCGGCCTGCCGACACGACAGGATTGGCCCATGGGATACTTACATGATGAGGGTGTATGTCTAAATGGAGCTAGGGCGGATGCACGGAAAGAAAAACAATCCCGGTCGTTATTTGGTGGTGTTGCTGGGGTGTACGTACGTCGGACTGGCCAGGTAAGTGGACAAATTTTGCGAGGACAACGACGGTTGACCCAATAGGAAGAACTGCAGGCGCGAGAGTGTTCAGTGGTACAACATGGGCCGGGGTTCACAAAAGTAGGCGGGGGTAATGTAAAGCCGAAGTCGGACCAGTTGAAGGTGTGTTTTTGTGTGACAAGAAGACGACTAAAATATAGCCAAGGCTAGGACATAACAGGGCAGAGGTAGTACGGCTGGGGGGTGGAACCAGACGTGACAGTGACAGTAAAAGGACGAATCGTCGGGGTTACCAGGTGTACAAGTTAATAGAAAGAGGAGAAAGTCGGAGAAGTTAGGATGTATTGCCAGTGGGTGCAAGTGAAGAGGGTCTACGTGGGCAGCGGGGAAGAATAGTGGGCCAAGTCTCCGTCAAACAGGTGACGAAGGGTTTTAGACGAAATGGGATGAAACAGCAGGATTGCTATACAGGGAGGGATAGGCAGGAGTTGGAAGGGCATCGTGTGGATTATATATCAGCCAGGCCGAGTCCAGGTCCCAGGACACCCGAAGTGACGCGGTTCTCTCCTCATTTTCGCTTTCATCTCCACAGACGAACAGCTGAGCTGTCGGGAGGTGGGGTAGATGGATACACTGGCGGGGGGGGGGGGTCTCCGTGCGAGAAAGGATGAGGAGGGCGGTGTGGCGAAGGAACTGGTAGCTGCCGCCCAGACTGTGAGGAGTGGGTGGGGCTCCCCCCCCCCAACCACTCGCCACCACGCCGGGCCAATACGAGATACTGGCATGGAAAATATGACAACCGCAGGGTCTCGAGTCGGGCATTGTTGTTGGCCGCTCTATTTTTAATCGGGGGAGGGGGGAAGAAAGCAGCATTGGACGACCAGACAATCACCCGAGACGCAGCCTATCGCACGACCCGGCGGCTATATTGTCAGGCGAGTGTACCACTAGTCTTCACCCGCTCCTGTCGTCCCCTCCTCCATTCTGCGCGCCCCTCCGCCCCCAAGTACCAGGTGCGCAGGTGTGTGGCGGGGACGCTAGGGGGGGAGAGGCACAGAGACGGGGACCCAGCCCCTCTCAACTTAAAATAGAGGACAGAGGCGGCAGTTGGTCGCCGAACCGCGCCCCGCCATGGTTAAGCCGGCCCGTTGCTCTGCTGATGTTGTGGCGAATGTGAGGCGGAAGAGCTCCTACAGCGATGCCTCTCCAGCTTCCCCTTGACCAACATACACTCAGAGATACATAAGCACATGGGCGGAATATCCTAGTCCTCCGGGCGGTTGCCTCTATCCCTGTCCAGTATACTCCCCCCTTGTAAACACCGGTTGCTGAGCTGGTTTCACCATCCGCCCGCACAGCCAACTATGACTGGTAAGCGACGCGTGCGGGAGGGAGCAGTACGTAGGTAGGATAGTGGTTGGGGAAGCGAAATAGTGCTATTTAGCGACCGACTTCGCTGTGGCGCAGCCCAGCACCTCTAAAATAGAATACTCGTCGGACATTGACTTGCCGGAGATATTGATATAACCAGCTACCCAGGCCCTCCCCAATCATTCTTGGGTGTTTGATAGGGTCCGTTGGTGTCGTTCTTTGGTAGGCCTGTGGTTGATTCACACCACCACACCCGAAGGCTGTCTCTGCATGGCTTAGACATTGCTGCGGGTTGTATTGTTCAAGTCTCCTAAATGCCAATGCGTTTGGAAGAGAACCATAGTAAACTATTCGTCATCAAGGGTATACATTAGAGATGGACATCGCGGGATGGTCGATTGGGGGAGGGTGGTCACCGAGCAGAGTGATGGGCAAATGTGGATGACAGGAGAGGGGTGGGACACAACGAGCAAGGCACTGCCTAGTGATGCAAAGCAAATGAATGGGGGAAAAAAGTGCTTCGCGTGACTCGGTTGTTGGTCTTTGGTAATTGAAGACGATTATAGCTAACCTACCCCCTGTATGGTCAGTAATCTCCACTGAGAATGAAAGGGCACCTTCATCAGAGACGGGGGGAGTTGAGTGGGAGGGTAGGTTTGTCTATAGCCACGATAAGGAGAAGAGCCGACCGTTTCACTCCCTACTTTTCATCCCGTCACGCTTGCACGCTCGACGTGTGCCCTTGCGTCGCCCATCCCCCTTGATCCCCGTTAGAAAAGGTACAGGGTCGTATCTGAACTCCTTCGATTAGGAACGGCTAACCTACATAGGCCCTCATATAGAGGTGCTGGCCAACTGCATGGGGGGAGTTGGAGTCCCACAGCGCCACGCTGCTGTTCAGCCCAACTCGTCTGCCCGTTTACGGAGCCGATTTTTGGAGACCAGCCCATACCACTTTAGGCTCAATTCTGGGTCTAGACTTTGTCCTAGTTGGCCTCGCCCACACCGTTCTGATGTAGTTTAGAGCTCGACGGAGGGATCATCAAACGGTATGGCACATTTAACCCCCCCCCTCAGTTATCAAGGATCTCAGCCACCTATATCAGCCGCGAAACAATCAGACCAGCGCCTAGAAAGAAGGCTAGTTACTAAGCAACTATACACTTAAGGCTTACAAATCCCATCACGGTGCGTCCAAATTGATCAGCGGTGGAGCCTTTCGACCGAAAGCCAGACACCAATATCATTGGGGAAGATTTCCTGTGGTGGGATAAAGGGGAGTGTAAGAGGGAGGAGTCGGAGAAAATCGGTATGGTGAGTAGACTTGCTATCGTTTTTAATCCCCACTGTCTCAAATGAGAGTAATCGAGCCGGCGCCGTCTCCAGGTGATGCGAGCGGTGAAAGGGGGCGGGCGGACGAGAATGGAAAATCGCAACAGGCGGCGAAAATATGGCTGCACAATGAGAACGGGTACCGTAGGGAGATAAATATGAACTATTTATTAAAAGGGGAGGTGGTTTAGGGGAGGATCGGGAGCAGATGTCCTAAGGGTGGCCTGGCGGACATTGGAGGGGGGGGGAGCTCCTAGATGGCAAGGCATTTCCACTTCAGTGTAAGCTCTGTATCGAACTTAAACGGGGGAGGGGGTTTGCAATGGATACAAGTAAGGAAAATATAGTACCTAGTTGGTTGGGCCAAATCCAGCAGACTCCCTTTACCCACTGTCATCTATACGCGTCAGATCCCAGACCTCCACTTAGTTCTTACAAATTCGACCATATGTCAGTTAACCAATAGATATTCCGGTACCCGTGATAAGTGGCGGTGATCGCTGTTTAGCTAACTCATCGGAGACTATTAATAGTATACCCTCCGAGGGTCCAGGGAAACTGGGTTGAGTCAACCATCTCCATGGGGATACTGGTCCTAGGTTGCTATCCATTTGTCACTATCGCGCCACGGGGGGGGGGAGTTGGCGTGGGGGCCTCTAAGGCCGTCGAATCGTCTATGACCTTTCGGCAGTCATCGTTCTTGAAGTTGTCGTTTAACACAGCAACGTCATCAGAGCCAAGCCCCGAATAGGTACCCCCTCATCTGGTCGCTAGTGCAGGGAACGGCGTAGGAATTACAGCGCTCCCAATAGTATACCTGTCCACCATCGAATATAAGGTAGCCTAAGGCGGAATCGCAGGTAGCGGAGAATGAGGTTCGAGATAAACTTGTAGAAACGGCGGTTGACCAGGAGGTGTGACTTAAGGGTATGTCATTTCTAATAAGGGGCTTCAGTAAGATCAGGCCCGTCCCTACCTGCCTGTATACCGACAGACATCAGCTACAGTTGGTTTACCCAGGGGGGATGAATTGGCTAGCCTGTTAGCGTGACCCCCAATCGGGGCATATGATTGTGCGGTCAGCAGGGTGGTTTCCGGCAGCGGGCTGGCAAGAATATTTACAATTTACCAGCCCTAAACATGAAGAATATGCGACTGCGGTTTATTAGCAAATTCACCAAGGTAGGATGCTGGTGGTAGCCGTGTGCAGGTGACTTACTAATATAATGGGGGGGGTTGGCGCTAATGTGGGTCAACAGACGCAAAAGTAGGTTCAACTTTGCGAAGGGGTAGTTTACATGTAGAAGGGATGGTTGGAGGTTTACCGCGGCGGAATCCAAGACGATAGCGTTGAGGAGGGCGGCGAGTAACCTCACGGGTACCGAGGGGTCCACGCGGTCGAAGGAGTTGCCACGGTCACCGAGTCAGGAGACGAGAACTCTGAAGGACCCGCAGGACTGGTACCAGGCTGGCCAGTCGCGGGTAGGAGCAAGGGCATGACCTCCCAATACTCATGGCCGGGCTTGTACCGGTTAACCAGTTCCTCGCGGTACATAGCCTCAGCCCAGAGGGCCGACCCGATAGCGTTGGTCAGCATGAAGACGACATTAAGTAAGGGCACCAATTCTAGCAGGAACGCGGTGACGCCGAATCCCATATACTTGCTCCGGTTCAAACTAACCCACCGGCGACTCTGGCGGAATGTCATCCCACGGAGCTCCACCAGGTAATGCAGATGGTACCCCCATGCCAAAATTATACCGTTAATGGCTGCGGCGAGCACAGTCCCGGCAATTGGAATTGCATTGAGCGGCAGCGACAGCAGTAGAACCAATACTTGGAAGAGGCCAAACAGGATGCCAGCGGCAATACCACGCGCCCACGCATGGCGCTGTTGGGCCGCCGGATTGAGCAGGACGTTTTCGAGCCCGCGGAGTCGCAGCACGTCATCAAACAGAGTGTCCTGAAGGACTGGCATGAGGATAAGGCCCAAGATAATGACCGCCAGGGCGCTCTCGATGAACATGGCGACCACGGCAACAGTCCACGCCAGGCCCGCTGGGCAATTGACTCGGATAAGTGCGTGGGCCGTGGTGGAAATGAGGAAGCTAAAGCCCACCAGGCTAGCAATGGCGATCGTGAGCATGGCAAGGAGGCCGCAAAAGCACCGGCACCAGATCGACGGGTGTGCGGCTAGGAAGCCGATGCCGCGGATTGGGTACGTCGACGGCTTCAGCATGATGCAGTGTAAGCTTTTGAGAGAGAGGGGGGGCGGCTGTTGGGTAAGCAATAGGGTAATTGGCAATGGTATGTGAGGGGGGAGGTGGAATGCGAAAAGCCAAGGGGCAAGAGCCGCCTAGTCCAAGCGCAGACTGGCTTGTGGGAAGCGAAAAGAATATATACCTTCGTTTATATGGAAGGGAGCCGGATGACAGCAAGATGGCTTTACGGAAATTTCTACGCAGAATATCATTGCTTCACTCCAAGTTTGACTGGGCGGAGTGCGAAGGTAAAAGAGGAAGGAGGTGACCGGGCCGGCGGACGGGGCACAGTACCGGCCTGCCGCCCACCACATTGCCCAATTCAGGCTCTCCGTCTCTCACTGTGGATTATAACCAGACGCAGGTAACGCGAATAAGGGTATGCAGGATACCGCCCAGTTGGGGTCACCTGTTGCAGTCCATGCGGACATTGCCAGCAACAATATACAGTGCGTCAACGAATTGGTTCCTTGGTGTACATCGACATGGCTGAAAAGGGAGGAACGTAGGGCAAGGGGTTACCTAAATAGTTTTTGATTTATTCACAAGTTTGCCAATAGATGATAATCCTATTTTAAAGCGAGAATATATATACACGGCATGGTCGGGGGTCTGGGCGGGGGGGACCATCACGCTACATCAAGTACTTGCTCCGTAACTGGCAAAGCCCCGTTGCGGGTTTAGCGTTATCCGTTGCACCCGATGGATCCTGTAAACTAAACGCCCGCTCGGCACCTGCGCTCATTCTGCTCCCGGCGTGCTGGTTCAGAAACGCGGAGGTGCCTTCCTCGTCATACCCCTGGTTATCCCACTCGCCCGTCTCGCCGTCCAAGCCGGCACGATAACTGCCATCGCTACCTTTCACCTTGTGCTTCTTGGACAGCTTCCCATGTTCACCCGTCGCTGTCACCATGCCATTTCCCATACCCATACCTATCTGGTCCTTAGGCCACCAGGAGGGCTGGGCCGGCTCTTCGCCAAATACGCACGTGGCAACACTGACGACACGCAGCCCGCGCTCACTGGCCATACCAAGTAGGCCGTCGGTCATATCCTTCGACCCGCTATAATCGTCGTGCTGGAGAATAATCGGACCGGTCGCTTTGGCATCCATCCCGTCAATCTGAGCGGCGATGTTACCGAGATTCTGTGCCACACAATGGCCGCCATGCCCGCAGTCGTAGTCTCGGGGGTCCACGGTCCAATTGATGACGCGAAGATTGAGCGCTGAAGCGGCTTGGTTGGCCGCCGCCGATTCCTCACCGTAGGGGAACCGCATCAGCCGGGGTTCTGGACATCCAGCATCCACCACCGCTTGTTTGGACCGGGCCATCTGACTGTACGCGTCGTCGTAGCTGAGGGTGCCGAAATGGTCGTGGTTGAAGCCGTGGATACCCACCGTGTGGCCCTGGGCGCAGACGCTTTGGACAATCTGTGGGTGTTCAGTGACTTTAGATCCCAGAAAGAAGAAGGTGGCGACAGCCCCCGCTTGCGAGAAGGAATCGGCCAGGGTCATCGTCTTGATCGGATCTGGTCCGTCGTCAAACGTTGGGGCCATCATTCCCGCTAGGCAATCGTAAATCGTACCACCACCACCACTGCCGCCGCTTGCAGAGCCCTGGGGTCTGGGTATGGCCCGAACGGCCGTACTGGCCAGGACGAGAAGGATGAGTCGGTGTACGTACATGAGTGACGAGGGGGAAGTGGCCAAATGGAGTGAATATATTCAAGGCTAAAGTGGTTTAACCAAGGAAATTAAGAGACGGTATGTCGGTCGGCGGGCGTGGGTACTGTGTACTGGTTAGCTCAACAATCGTGGTGAAGATGTTTTTGGATGGGTAGGCCTGTGAGTTGATTAGAGGCGTGATATGGTGGTGTACATCATTATAATGAGTTGGGAATGAAATGGACAAGGTCTATGAGCCCCCTTTTATATGAGGACGTGGCGATGAGTCAGTGCGAGACGCGCAAGGCGGACGTTTATCACCGGGGACAATTATTTGGAGGGGATGGGTGTATAGAAAATGTGGCGGCCGGAGCGACAGATCAGCTCTAGAGCCTAACAACCTGTAACGTACAGCCACACAAGGCGCGCCTTGAGCCACCCAAGCTGTAGTCATACGTCGCTACCACGTTGCATTATTTTCGGGCAAGCGCCACAACTGTTGTGTTTGTGTGTGGCTTGACCGACGGGTTGCTACGATAGGAAGCGGATGGGGAGAAGGAGCGCACGCAGTAAATCCGTTCGCATGGGAGACTCGTCGGTTTGGTATGGGGGGCTGTCGAAGAGAGCGAGCAAAAGTATAGACCATGGCGTGGCATACACCTGTGTTCACCGCCACGGTTGCAGGCGTGGTTACCCATCCTACCGTCGGCTCACGGACATTTACTTTTTCCACCGGTCGCCTGGGATACACCGGTATATTGGGTCCACCGACTGTACATAAAAATTGAGGACTTGTACACCGAGTCCTGTTTTACCGTTGCGCACGGGCGCCACCGTGGCTACTGCTGTAGCAAGCTGTACCTATTCGTTGAAGGGAAGTAGTAAGCCACGCTGTACCTGGTATACAGACTATGCAGAGGATAAAGCGACAGGTCTGCCGGCGGAAGACAGGTAGAAGGAGGGTTGTGGATAGAAGTGGCTGAGTGGCGGCGGCGCGTCCAACCTTAGAGAGGCGACCTGGATATGTGATGGTTACACAGCCCGATAGACCACTTGCCCACCTTTAAAGGTATTGGCAACTTCGCTTTTTTCACTTCTGTTTAGTCCGTGACTGGCTTGATTTCACAGTTACGATGACAGTTACAGGCGCCGACGGAAGAAGAGGTGGTGCATTGATATCTGCGTCCAACCCTTTTAGAGTATTTTTTCATCCATGCAAAGCAGCGCTAGGGGTAGTTAATGTACGAAATTATTTATCTACGGAACGATGGCCAGGAGCTACCCTCTCTTTGCTGTGGCTGGCCTGTGTCACCACCCTAGCTACCAATCCCTTTAGGTCCTTAACCCGGTCCTTGGCGGCGAATAGCGAGTCGGAGAGGAAAAAGGCCGTCGCGTACGGGCGTTGACCGCATTCACAGTACTAATATTATCCTGTCCATGTTAGGTCGTAGTTAAAGGCAGCTATTAATATGCAGCTATTGAGAATGCAGTATTTACGCCATCTGACCGGCTCCTGCCATACTTCCTTTATCCTTCTTCACCAGGATTGATTAGACGATAATCTAAAGAAATGATTCCTTGCCATTGTTGCACGCTGGCTAACTTCGAAAAGGAATTGGCCTGCACCTAACTTGGTAAATAAAAAGGCGGTAAGCTCTGTTGCGACGTGTGAAAGTAAGAGTAAGACGGCCAGCTCAAGGGCAATGTAGTTTGCTTGGAGATTGGAGGCAGTACTGTTTTCCTAAATATGCTGTTTTTAGATACCTGTGGCGTCAAAGCGGCGGACTTGGTACCACCAAAGACCTTAGCGACATTCGCAACAGTAGTTGTAAGCCTTATCAACGTTTCCGAGGCTATAGTGATAGAATTGCGTAATCAACAGCTCTACCTCTATACTTTCCGAACTTACCAGTCTAGATTGTCGATGCCAGGCCTCAGCATCGTGTCCGGCAGTAGAGCATATTGACGTGGGCCACCTGCTCAAGCAGTCCTGTAATATCACTTGGGCGGACATTTTGGCACCAGGTTATCTCTCTTCTTCAATCTGGTATACCGTAACTGCCATGCTCGTGGCGTGATTTACACCCTTATAAAAATCTATTCCCAGTCCCACCTATATTCATCTGATCAACGATGTCTTCGGTAGGGTGAGCGGCGCATGGCACATAATAGGCGAGCTGCCCTTGGACCGGATGATTTCAACTGGCTGGTATGAATATAGGCGGCGGAGTTGGCTGATTTCCAACTCCGATGATGGATCAACGCGCTCTGTCTCTCACCTGGTCACATGCCTATTGTCTCTACGTTGTAAAGCGGTCAAGTAGAAGGTGTACCCAGTGTTTTCGAACAAAGCAATGGAGGTTGGTTAGGATACATTGGGAGTGGGGAGGTCCAACAGCTAGGGCAATAGAAAGACTGGTGAGGATCAACCCATAAGTAGGGAGGTGTTTAGCGGGTTACCACCATCGACATGCTAACAAGGAGTTTACCAGGGAAGTAGGGTCGGCTGGATGCGGATGGGGATTTGGCGTGGGCCCGGAACCTTCCACTGAAAGGAGTCGAAAAGGAATGGGTGGGTTAGCCGGACACCGCAGGGAGACTGGTCATGGTCTCGCGAAGCTTGCAGGGAAAGGCCTTAAAATAATAAGAGGGAGGGTTCATTGGCCAGTGTCTCTCTACAAGAGCAGTTCATGACTGTTCGGTGCGTGGCCCAAGAGTCAGCGCCCCCACCCCCATGCCTTTCCATGTCGTGTTGGTGAATCTCTCGTTTGTACACAGGAAATTTGATGATTCGGCAGCGGTGAGGTGTCTCACACGAGGAAGAGCGGATTCCATCACAGCAGTCATGACTAATTTCCCGCTGCCCTCAAACCTCTATTGCGATACAGTCTATGGAGGCGCACAGAGCTCCCGGTCCCACTTCAAGGCCACATGCCAACTTGTCCCTTTTCCATGCCAACTCGTTTGCATCTCTTCAGGCTAGCCATACTCCCCTACTCACCTTGTATTCTCCCCCTTTAAACTCATTCAAAGAGCAATCCTGTATCCACCTTGACCACTCTGCTATTCCCCTCCCTCTCGCGCGGCATCACCATGACGTCGACCGTTGCGGCCGTGGTGGCTGGCCTCCACCTATTGGGTCACCTTGTTCGCACCTACTATGCCACTATTCTGGTCACCGCTGTGCTCATGCTCTTCTCCCCACTGAGTCGCAGCCTCCTCCTACACGGTAAAACTTGCCATGAACCAGCGCATTCCGGTCCCAGTTCATCGGGGCCCACTGGCTGGGTTAGGGGTTTTAAGGAGTGGACGGTACCCAATGCCTTTTTCCGTCACTTTTATGCCGTGGGGAGTCTCTGGAACGCCGCCCTGCTCAGTTTGATATTGTTGTGGTTCACCCGCGTACCACTCCAGGGAACGTCGACCGGCCAGTCAGACACAGGGTCGAGCGTGCCAGGCACCTTGGATGTCGGTTGGGCCGTCCTGGCCGCCTTCCTCCCTGCAGGTCCCTGGGCTGCTGTCTATCGCTACAATCTGGACTTCTCAACTGGCGGTCAGTTACCGGCGAGCACCTGGTCCCACGTCTACCTCAACGACACGCTGCGCTGGCTCGGCGCCCAAGCCGGTAACCATGAGGACCGCATTGCGCACCTGGCCACAGCCACCCACGTGCAGCTGACCATCCCCGCCTCAGCCGTGTTTGTCTTGATCCTCTTCCAGATCCATCTAATGCGCCGGCTCTTCGAGTGCTACTTTGTCCAACGACCTTCGGCGTCCCGCATGCACATGGGTCACTACCTCCTCGGTATATCGTTCTACCTGGTCACCTGCCCTGCCCTAATCTTGGATACCATCCAGGCCACTATCGTATCGGCCGAACGGCGTGCACCAGTGCTCAGGGAGCCGGCAGCCTGGTATATCGATACCGCTACCACCAGCTTACCTTACACCACCGGATTTGGCAGCTGGACGGTTCTACTAGGAGCGGCCCTGTTCACCTATGCTGCCTATCACCAATTCTGTTGCCACCGGATCCTTGCCCGCCTTCGTGCAGGTACCTGTATGTCTAGAACCGCCGCCGACAGCCCGCCAGTCTACCGCGTCCCGAAGGGCGACTGGTTTGACTGGATAGAGTGTCCGCACTACTACGCTGAAATCCTCATCTACCTCTCCCTAACTCTGATCCTAGTCCTATGGATCCCCTCCACCACTGTCGGTCCTCTGACGGCCCGGGCGTCGACATGGCAAATAACGGCGCCCCTTCCGGGCCTCAATCTATTCCTGCTTAATCTATGGAATATCGTCAATTTGAGCATCTCAGCCTACTCCACCCACCGGTGGTACACCCGGAAGTTCTCGTCAGAATACCCGGCCAACCGTTGGTTAATCATGCCCGGAATCTATTGAGCCCCGTGACGCAACAGCCAAATTGCTGCGGCGGGTGCCAAGGATAATCGGAAGCACTGAACTGTCAAGCTGACAACGTAAATCTCCGATCATAGTAAATAAGCCAACCCGTTGCTTTATGTAGAACTCACCACTTGCTATGGAATATGACTAGGTAGAGCGCAGCAAACTTTATGGGCGCCTTTTATTTATATAGTTATGATGGGTACTTGATAACCATGTTTCACTTACCAGAGTCCCCTCTGCTTCATTGGGTAACGGAGATCACCACTTGTTAATCTATAGAAGTGGTAGAGCAGAGCTCTGCCTACCCAATGGTGGAAGTATCGTTGGCTTGAATTGTATCCTCGCTGCGCCACGGGGCAGAACTGATGGCAGTGTTGTGTGAGCTTACAGGATATACCAGTCAATAAAAGGATTACACTGATTTAACCGGGGCTTGTATAACATGAGCACGTCAAATGAACTGTTTAACATTAGCTTGAGTGACTACACCAGTCAACACTTGGCTGCAATTGAAGTGTCGCATTGTACGTTAATAAGTTACGTCTTTTACGTACTAACATCGCAAGCTCACTCAAACCTTATAGCGACCGCCGTTACAGGCCCTAGTGGAACTACGAGTGGCCCCGATGCCAGCGGGTTGGGATGTAGAGGTAAACTGCGAACGTTCTCGCGAGTAATGGTATTGAGCCATTCAGGTATTGAAAGCGGTGGACAAACAGGTACCCCCCAGACAACCAGGGCCCCCTTCACCACATACCCCACCCATTAATCCTTGGATCGATCCGGTGATCAGACCAAGGATTAGCCGTTGGATCTAGGACCATCTCGTTGGACTGTTGGATCTACTGAACTTCTTCGCTAAGCTGTCGCCATTCCCTTTGTCACCTTTTCGCCAACCCACCAGTATCCGTGTGATGAATCGATGGCCTAATGTTTCGGATAGAGAGGGCCTGGCTGCGTCGACTCGCAGCTCGCCGGCGCTTGTGCCCGTATGCCAGGCCCCTGGACGTTTCACTCCGATCTTTATCTCACCGCTTTGCAATGGCTCATAATGACTGACACCCTCGCCCATGACTCACGGGCCGACCCTGGCCGTATTTGTCGCTTACCTGTCCAACCCGTTGAGTTAGTAGGTCCTCATTGAGCGTACTGGCAGCTGCCAAGTCAGTTCCAACCTTTCCATAGCTATACCATTGTCTCTTGGGCGGCTTCATCTCGTGTCGACTAGCTCCGTACGAGACTTTGAAGGTCATGAGGTACCCGCAGCCTAGCTATCCGCAATCGCGAGTATTTTTTCTGGTGTGGTTGGGTCACACTACGAGCACTGACCACGCTACGGGCGCGGGGATGAACATTAGGCTAACGCACTCGCTTGCTGCACGGTTCCGAGGGTGACGTTGCCCACATAGCGAGTGGATGGGCCATAGTGCGGCACGACGGTGGGAAATTAGTCAAGGTCCCGGAGCTGGCTGGGCGGGACTATTCTCCACGAGCTGACAAGGCACATCCGCGTGAGTCCGTGTGGCTTGGGAGCTTAACGCCCAGAGTTTTGCCACAATAGGCCTATCCGGCTCTCCCACCCCCCCACTCCTGTTCTCCCACATTCTACGCTCTGACCCCACTCGCTTGCTCGATCCCACCATCCTTTGTTTTGGTTGGTGCCAGCCCCTTATTGCCCGCGGTTTCGTCGCTCCGACGCGTCGTGTTTCCCCGTCACCGTTTCCCGTCCCGCTATCCATATTTATCTTCCCTTCTCTTCTCCGTTGACCGTCACCTTTCGACCTGCATTCCTATCGTCACGATCGCTAACGTATCCCTCCACCGTCTAGCTCATTCCCGACTGCTTGCCCAAGTTGACCCTTGCATAAAGTACTGTCTTTTGCGCCGCATATCGGAGTCTTTCCCACCTGTGCTCCGCGTCCCTGCCTATTTTATTCCTCACAGCCCGCCTCAAAACTCCGCACTCACCTGCTCCGCGTCATGGCCGGCAAGAAGGGCAACAAGAAGGGTAACAAGGGCAGCAAGAATAACGCCACTCGCAAGGCGTCCACACCACCTGTGGTGGCCACCCCTGTCGCGACCCCGCTCGATACCGTCACCGCCCCCGCCGTGGTGGCTGACGAGCTGGCCCAGCCAGCTGTCAGGCCGCCTACCGAGGCCCTCCAGGCTCCCGCCGCCCACCCTGCTGCTAACATCGCTAGCGTCAGCCCTGCCGTCCAGCGTGACGCCGCCGCCCTGGCTGCGGACGATGACACCCCGATCGGCATTCTAGGTGGTGGTAAGTGTATGGGCGCATAAGATCCCCATCCGCCTGTTTTGTCTGGACAGGTCCACGTAAAGCCATTTCGCCCGTTGATCGTCGGTAATTTCCCGACCTCGTGTGCGACCACGTGTTGTACATACCGCCTGGACCTTATTGTCCGCGATGGCCGGTTTGTCGATCTCCATCAGTTTCTGCCAGTGGACGATCACGACAGGACTGGTGGCGTTCTCCGAATCCGACCTTGCGCTAACACTTTAGCATCACTGCCTGCCCACTGCATCGCGACCCGATCGACCCAATGTGCTTTCGTCCTTAGCAAACCGCACCACTCAGCCCGAGACCCCGCTGCCCAGCCACGGTAAGTCACGGCCTGGGTCACGGCCGGCGGGAGGAACTCTGGTTGACACCCATCTTTCCCACTGCTTCACCACGTCGTCCAACCGAATCTCCCGCCTTCATACGAGCCACTTTTAATGCCTACAATATGGCAGGCCGATCAATGACGCAGGGATGAGTTTTTTTTATTCCCAAGTAGTACTCTCCTTGTCTCATAGGCCAGTCAGTTCCTTTGGACTCGGAGCGGTCCCACCACTCCCGCCCGTAAAGCCTCCTCCCCCACCCCCCATTTGAGGGGGACCAATCCGAGAATTTATCGGCTATTTAACACCCAGCCTTAACCTTACCCCACACACCTGCCTACACGTTGCTTCGCAGTTCTCAACCCCTTCCCAGCCAACGCCCAGGCCAAACGGGTGCCGCCGATCGTCGCCGTTGCTGACGAGCCTGTGAAGTCCCAGGCTGATCAGCCCGCGACCCGGTCCACCATGGAGCCGACGACTGCCGACACTACGGCTACCACCGGTGGCAGCGGTACCGGGGCTGCCACTGCGGAGGTTGGTACAGCCGCTCTCGGTTTGAACCCCCAGCAGGCCACCGGCCCGATCCCGCCTACTGTCCCGACCACAGCCAGCCGTAGCATTGATGCGGCCGACGTATCTTCGCACGTCAGCTCCGGGGCGGGTGCCGACACCGATGCGTCCATCAAGACGCTTCACGCCGCCTCTCACACCGACCGAGTGGGTAACGGTAGCAGCCTTAACGGTGCTGTTCCGTCTGTGGAACCCGTCGCCGATCCCCGGCAGCCTCACATCGTCAATGATATCACCCCGACGGCTACCAAGGATCGACTGCAGGGTGATGCCGCTGCCAACACCACCATCCCGCCCGCCAAAGTGCCGACTGCGGGAACAACCGGATCTCGCCGGGGCTCGGCCAATCAGATGCCTAGCGCCGCCGAGGCGGCCGGATCCACCCACAGCAGCAAGCCTAGTAACGCCAGCAGCGTCGGTGCCCGCAAGGCCGGTACCGGCCTCGGTCTGAACGGCCCCCAGGCACCCCCTCAACCTGATACGACCCGGGTGGGTTCCACGTCAGCTGCTGACGCCCCCGCCCCGTCAACATCGGCTCCAGGTCCCGCGCCAAGCGGTACCACCGCCCCAACTGCGGCCGATAACGCTACTGCCCACCAGCAGCAGTCGACCACTACTGGCGAGGCCCCCGGTACCGCTAACGACGCCGTTCCTGCGGCCGGTAAGTCAGCCGCCCACCCGCCCAAGCAGAACTTTATGAAGCGCATGGTGCGCCGCGTATCGCGTATGTTCAGCTAAGCGGCTCATTTACTGGCTTGCTAGGACAAGCCTGCCCTCGCTAGGGGCTCCTACAGGATATCTGTTAGTCCATTTGTGCTCCAATCTTTGCTCGACAGTCCAAGGAGTTAGGATGTTTCTTGACCATTTTTTAAAAACTTAACCCCTCATTACCAACACGGGTACTTACAATCGAGAGATAGTCCACCCTCCAGTTGCTTTTGTTCACCTTTTTTCTATAGTCCTGTAGCGAATCTGCACATTTTCTCCACCTTTCCGGCCATCGTACCTCCCCCCTTTGCAATGTACCCGTCTGTATTTTGCGGTACTGAAAATAAATAGTCGCCTACATAACAAATCGATCGGCTGACAATGGTTGTCTAGTGAGCAAAGGAATGTCAAGATGTTAGAGGAGCGAGCCGGGTACAAGGCCGGGCTTGCTGGAGACTTTGGTGGTCGACGAAGCCGACGCAGCTAGCAGCTTAGGATGAAATGACCCATAAGGACGGGTAGGTCAACTAGGTAGCCCAACAGGTTTGCGACGGCCGCGTCCGTGCCATGTTACTGCCAGGTATGACCTCATTCAACATGACACAATGTGCAACCTAACTTTCGGACGCTCTTAGTAGCACTGACAGGGTCTGCGTAACCAAGCCATTGATACTATATTCCCAGTCAGGGACACATCGGGCTATTAATGTAGGCAAGTACCTACAGGTCAGATGTATTATGGATGTGCGAGACGATTGATACGCTGGACGATATCAATTCTCTTACCTAGTACTCCTCACCCCTCGGTTGACCGTACGGAAAGGGAAAACTACGGTATATAGACAGGTTAGCATGGCGTCGAGGGCAGAAGGCACTGCGAAGACCCAGGCACATGTAAGATGGCGGTGGAGATGAGTGGGTGTTTATGATGCGTATTATGAGTTGGTGGTACAAAACAGGCAAAGGGGCCATTGCGACTGGACAGGGGCTGATGACACCGAATGGATAGCGGGTATGTTGTAATCAGTACCTTGACTGAGGACTGTTCCCCTGGAATTGTTGCAGGGAACATCCTATTGAATGGAAATCCAAGGATCTGTCGCTGACCAATGGGGCCAGGAGGAGATGGTATAAGGGATAATTAAAAACACATACTCGACGGGAGGCCCACGGCGAGGACGGAAGGTTGGGCTAACAATACTCGGTGATGCTCAGACGGTCCATGTAGGCGTAATAGGCACTGGCGGAATTCCAGTCAACCACCCCCGCCCAAAAGCTATTCTTTGATCCGTCCCACACGCCCATCCGCAGTAGGTCAGCCTGGTTGGGGAACGGTTGGCCGGAGGAACGACTGATGGTGCGCACGACATTGCCGTCGACGGACCAGCTCACACTGTCTGGGGAGAAGTCAATGGCGTACGTATGAAACATGTCGGCGGCGTGGCTGCAGTCGTGGTACCCAGGGAGCTCGTCACCGGGGACTCGCTCGCCGTTAACGAAATACATGGACTGCACGCGGTGGGGATCCTTACCTACCCACTCGAGGTCGATCTCGTCCTTCGGGGAGTTTCCCTGCATGATGAAGGCGGTGACCACGCCCGAGGTTGGTCCGGCCTTGATGACGGCCTCGATGCGCCCGCGGGTCATGTGCTTTGGGTAAATCACGGTGGTACCGCAGGTCGGGGTGAGTCTCCACACCATGGCGCCATTCTCGACGTAGGCATTCTCAGGGCACCAGTCCACACGGAAGTCTTTCATATCGGCTGCCGAGTTGAACCTCCACTCCTTGGTGGAGCACACACTCTGGGCCAGAGCGGTACTGGTGTACAGGGCGAGGACGGTGGCAACGGTGGCGAGAAAACGCATCGTGGGGATTCGGATTAGAAAGGTCAAGTGGAGGGGGTCTTCAGAACCGTATGAATTCTGGGCTAGCTGGCTTGCTAGGGCAGCGGCGATAAATGATGGATGAAAAAATCAGGGGGAACGGTTTGTGTATGAGTACGTATGACGGGCGGTGGGTGTAGGTAACTGCTCATGAAAAATGAGGAACGATGGGTGAGTTTCAATGTTTAAAATTGACGTGCGAGGTTTTAGAGGCAAGGTAACAAGACCGAGGCGTGATAGTGTCGTAGACTTAGACGGCGGCCAGGGCCCTTTATATGATCAAGCATCACCATGTGGGCCTTCGCCTGTGGCGGATCAGGGCCTTACTCTGAATCAAAGACCAGCTGCTCTGATTAGGGTGCAGGTTATCATGAAGACTGAATGACCGGCCGGCGCCGCCACAACATGCCCCTGAGATTCTACAGGGAGGTCTTCGACCAGGCTGCTGGCCTCCAACCGATTCAGCCTTCGCTAATATTAAAAAATAACAACAGAAGCGGATCTTGACCGCGGAGGGGGAAGGAAAGGTACCTATTGAGTGCGAGGAGGGAAGGTGGGTGATAGCTTTCCCTTCGAAAGTGCCTAGCAGAGCACGGGCGCCCAAGGAGTAAGAGGTGATGAGGCTAATTCGGTCGATGTAAATAAAAAAATATGTGGAATTGATTCTCCCTAAAATCAGTCACTGTTGTGGGTTACATCTCGTTGTACTCCCTAGTGACCACGTTCCTCACTCCCTGAACCGACCCCCAATTGTTCGCACATGACGCAGCAGCCCGTCCAGTTATGTAAGTCATCACTAGCCACCCCCCCCCTTGTCGATGCCCTGCCCCAGGTTCGTTCACCAGTTAATGAAAAGGGAGGGAATGAGTGGCCCATGTACAGCTGGAAAAAAAACCTTTCCATTTCGCCTCCTGTGCTAAGGCTCCGCAACCCGCATTGATGTCTGAGGGTTGAACTTTGTTTACCCCTCACACAGGTAGCAGTTGTTCCCCTCCTCAACCTTGCCGCGTACGTGATGGCCACTTATTTCGAAGTATTCTCGTGTGAATCTGCAGACACTGGTTAGGATCAAAAGCGAATGCGAAGGATGAGTAATCGCGCTGTACAAGGGGTACTATCCCGCTTGATATAAGGTCATTCATATTAGGAAATAATTTAACTCTAGTATTTGACTGTGAGTAGGGGCAACTGCGTTAGCACGGTGAGGATCGTTCCTTGCTAGCCATGATTCATGGGGGATAGGGGAGCAATAATTACAGCTCGGTTGGTGCGGTTTATAGCTAAGCGGAAGTATCTTGAATCGAAGGGCTAGTATTGCGGTTGATTGGAGGGCCAGAGGTCTGGACTGGAAAGGTGTATAGCACGGCTTTAGAAGAAACTAAGGCCTTGAAATTTAACACAGACGCAAGTGGATCGTTTCCTTAAACCAGCTGACTACGAACTAACTCGGGACAATAAAAACCGGCATTTTTCAATGAACGTTGTATTTATTTATAGCTATAAAATTATTGGCAAAGGTGCCGAGCGTGCTGTGACTGTAAATAGAAACCCAAGCGAAGTGATTAGTCGGCCGACCCTACCTTAAGAGAATTGCCACCGTGCCCCCTGACTGGCGTGCCCCTCATCCACAGCGTTCTGGCCCCTACAGGTGTGCCCGTTATGATCTGTCAGCTGCTATCGTTGTTGACTTGGGCCTAAGTCGCGAGCGAGGGGGGGGGGCACGGGTTCCACATCACCAATTCACGACGTTCACGACACATAGCCCATAGCAGGCCGCCTTGACTGGGTGTATTTAAAGACACCAATTTTCGCTTACCACATTGCACCGGGTCGCATAACCGATATACTTAACGAGGCGCCGTGGAGTAGGCAGAGAGAGCAAAAAATTCGGCACTTTGAAAGGTACAGTTAGAAGGGAGGATGAGCACTTGGACCTCAAGCTAGTCATGGGCTACTAGAAAGAGAGCGGTACTAAGAGGCGAAGCCCTGGCGTCGAGGGACTATTCCCGGGCGAGGTTATCTGCCTGAACACCACACCATTTTACCATGGGAAGTAGGTGCGACCGTGCATGCCGGCTATCATTGTGGAATTTTCTCATAACCTCCGGGTAACCGGCAGCATAGAGGCCCGGAGTTAGTAGGTCGCGATAACTAGTGCTAGATAATCCGACTCTATATACCACCGTTGCAATATAGAAGGGGGCGGCTTGCCTAAATTTCCATTTCCATTCAAGTGCACTGCCCCTTCTATTTTTTCGCCGTGCTAACTTATAATTTGATCGTCAACGAGTTGAGTGTCTTCGGAGCCTAATGTCGCATAGCAACCACATCCTCATTCACACTGTGTAAGGCGTTCCCGTCTTTCCACCGGCAGTCAGTCCCTTCCTGTTTCCCTATTGTAGACGGTTACTCAGTGGTCACGGACTATTCCTCAGAGCCGCCCCGTCTTGGTTCTGGCCAGCCTCTCCCTGCGCGAGGGCAGTGAAGGCTGAAAACTCGGCATAATACCATTGAAGCCAACTTGCGCGTATCTACTAGGCTACGCTATAGAGAATAGTTCTCGACTGCACAACCTGCCTACCGAAGGCACATCATGTCCGTCGCTGAGTCTGTCTTGTAACCTTGATTCATGTCCCTTTTAAATATAATATTTTAGACATGGTAATCGAGACCCCAAGGGGTACTATTCTGCAATCGGTGCGAGGTGGATAAATGATATGTTACAATATTAGTAGTTAGGTTCGTTGGCTTATATATAGCCGGGAAATGTGTGAGGGGTCGGGTCTTGGTCTGGTGCTTGGTAGTTAGTCATAAAAAATTTGATGAGTCACTTGGTTCGGCCAATTGCTGGTGCTAAGGGGTTGCGGTCGTTCCTGCGAGGCGTTTCCGTGGCTTCCAGGATTTCCGCGGACGTTAGCTTTTGGGTGCCGACACAGTCTTTGGTCTGTTTAGATTGAGTCATGACGACTTAAGCCAGTCTTCTGGTGGGATGACTGAGATACCGCAATCCTTGGTCCTCAGTTGGGATATCTACGCATTGTTTGTCAAATATATCAAAGCCAACGTGTTGAAAAAGATGTATCGGACAGTAATTGGTATAGGTCAATGGTGTGATTATTAGTGCTCAACGGGCGGTAAAGGGGTGGAGTCCAAGTGGTCAAGAAAACTGCGCTGCCAGTCGTGAAATGAGGGGGTAACTGAGTGACTCATCAGGATGCCTCCTAGTCCAATTCTGTACGCTTCCATTAATGGGCTTCCTGGTGGAACCAACACAACCGGCCGTCCATCAAGAACGGCTGCATACTATCAACCCAGAAGAAAGAGACCATAAAAATTTCGAGATGAACTTAGAAAAAGCCGAATCATCCCCACCATAGCCACGGGGGGTAGAATTGAGTATCATGACTACACCAACCGGTGTCTCATCATCCGCCAACGCATAGATTTTAAGTGGGAGAGTTGGTCATAAGTGTAGGCTCGTTAAATGAGCAAAATCGTTTACTGCCTTCATTACCTCACCGATTGGCCTTCTCTTGGGCTTCATCTAATCTTCTCCACTCACTCAGATCGTACACCCTGTCACAATAGCCCAGAGGGCTACTATTATGATCAGAAAAAATAGGGAATATTTGGCATATGCAAAGGGAAGTCTCTGAGGATGCTGCTGACCATATAGGTGAGGTCATGAAAAACCATGATGGCACAGCCATCGATAAGGAATAATGCAGGCGACACTTGTTTAGGAGCGTGTGGTAGGCCTAAACTTACTAAAACATTAAACAAGCTTCAAGCTTCGAATGGGGGTTGGGGATTGTTATGTTGGATGTTGTCGTCTATTGAGTGGCGACCGTTAGGTTTTTAATACTTGAATGATGGCTAACATCGATCAAGTAACTAGCCAGCCTGGACTAGGGGAATCCAGGACACCAGGCCGTGGAGGGACTGGGCGCCGGCATGAACTGAAGGGCGGCTAGGTAGCCTGCAGAGCAAGGGTAGAGAAAAGAGAAGGTCCTAGAAAGATAGGAGGCGGCAGCGCCTGGAATGGAGGCACTGTTCGAAGCTCAGGAAGACTGTACGTCTATCGGAAAGGATAGATGGAAAGTAGGTAAAGAAAGGGAGGATAATAGATATGGATAAAAGTGTGCAGCCTAGATAATATAAACTACCAAATAGGTAGGCCATCATTGATCGGGGTCAAGCTATGGTATGGGGTGCGCGGAGGCATGGATGCGGCATCAACCAATGATTCAATAGAATTAACATTGGGAAGGCATTTCAATCGACCACAGAGTGTCAACAGTAAGAATTCGTTGAAATTTAAACGATGAGACAGGGGTTTACTCAATTAAGAGAAAGCTGAACTGAAAGCAGGGCTGCATGGCAATTGTCATAGTATTGGTCCCCAACGTAATACAGACTGTGGTTCATTATGTTGTTGGCCGGGACCACCTGCGGTCTTGCAGTCGGGCCTGTCCTGGCAGCAAGGTCTCGTTGGTGCAAATTGACGTGGGTCGGTGGGTTCAATAAGTACCAGACGTGGATAGCGAGGGGTGAGCCATGAGACTATGTTAGATGGTCGGCAAGCTGCAAGGAAAGGACAGTAGTGGTAAATGTGTAGAGTAAATATAGCAGACACTGGACGTTCATGAGCCGGGGTATAGACCTGGCGGGCCCCCTGTATGGAGAGCGCGTGGGGCGAGAGTCGTATCGGGTAAAATGATGTATAAGGTTTTCACCAAGAAGGTCCCCCAAAGTCTGCAGCGGTCATGGGGATGGTGTGATAGGTTTGGGGCCTCGGTCTAGCGGCGACTGGTCCGAGACATTATACCGACTCGGTTCCGTTTTCGGTCGTCCTGTATCAGTGTGAAATATTATTCTCGAGGAAGAAGGCCCAGTATAAGGAATGAAGTGCAGGGGGAAGTACCTCTAAAGGGGGGTAAGTATCCCCACATGGATGCAAAGGATTGGGACCCCTATTCATCGGTGAGCTGTGCCCTCTTCATCCCCTTACTGGCAGCTACATCCAATGCAACAAGCTATGAAACTTGGTGGTGAATGATCAGATGAGTGCGTCCTATAGAATAATAAAGCTCGTATTAATCAGTGGCGATAGGCAAACTATCCTGAGCGGGATGAGTTCGGAGGGAAGATTACCCAACCTACCTTTTCTATTAAGGCAAGTTGGGGAACTTTAAGTGGGGATAAACGTCAGGAGGTTATCAGGGGAGTGGAACGGATGTCCACGCTCGGCATTAACCATAAAAGCGAGCCACCGCAAGGTAGGTCGATCGAGTAAAGAAAAAAAGAGGCGAAGGCAACATATCCCCAGATGAAGAAGGGGAAGCAATATCTGACCTCGTATCGGCGGCAAGCATATTCCACCGGGGACATTGCCATCGCCGCCGGCCGCCACCCCTTTGAAGAATATCCCGTGGATTGCCCTTTAGATCGTTCATGTCGAAGAGATTGCTCATCAGAATCTGACACGACTCATCTTCGGCGGATTCTCGGGATACGTCAGGCCTCAGGGCCCGGCAGTACCCTCGGCACAGTACGTTTTCTCTCCTACGCCTTAATATACCTTAACAATGTCTTCTGCACTACCCCCTTTCGTGCCTAAGGCGAGTCACCGCTGGAAGGCGCGCGTATCGCTGCCATTGAATCGATCCGTTATCCCTGTCACAGGCACATTGTAGTGGTGGGTTGATAGATGAAATTATGAGTATGGCTGACTGTCTGTCGCTCGTGGAGTGGACAGGCAGGCCGTCCTCGTCAGCTTCAGGGGGTGTCTCACACGCAATTAGATAAGCAACAGCATATACACGCAGATGCGAGGGAAAAGGATGTCAAGGTAATAGAAATCCATTTCTTTCGTTATCGCCGGGCCGCCCTACCTCTGACGTCCTAGAAGGAGGGATGGGTTCCGGCCGGAGTACGTCAAAGGGGGAAACGGCTGCTTGGTTGATGAGTGAATATAAAGCTAAGCCGATCCACGTCGTCGCCTCTATCCTGATCTGAAAGCCCATCGCCAAACAAGCCCAATCTCCCACTATCTCTCCTGCTCAACGTCCCTGTCAAGTGCCTAATCTACCGCCACCACGTGTCCTCCTGTAGACCCATTCAACCATCAATATGCTCGCTAGCAAGCTAGTCAACCCTACTGCCGGCTTTCCTAACCCTCCTCACTCGAAGCGCGGGGACAGTTGCCAGATGGCCGACCACCGTTATTGGGAAGAGCTCCTGGCCGATGTCTCCGTCGACCTCAACCTCCCTTTCGACCATCGCCGTTCAGAGGAGTCCGTGCAGTGCATGGCCACGGAGGTTATCGACATGGTTCCTGCACTAGCCAGCGCAGCCCGTACTCTCGCCTCCGCAGAGGACGTTTCGCTCGTTGGTCTCTGGCTCACCATGACCGCCGCCTATCTGTTGCGCATTTGTCAGACTACAGACTCAGTGGTTGATCTCGTCGAGTTCTCACCAACCGGTGATTA
>JANBPT010001219.1:0-12206 GCA_027575765.1 Tieghemiomyces parasiticus | reverse complement strand
AGAATGATATATACGACTGGTACCCAAAAGGAGTATATGAGGGGGGCTAGAGAAGATGGATGGGTGAAAGGAAGGTAAGAGGTGGGCTGCCGGGTTGTAGCTAACGATATGGGCGCTATTGCCAACTGGTAGCCGCAATCTACATGGGGTGCCTGCCATAGCCTGGTCAGCTCTCCACGCGCTTTCACACTCACACACCGTGGCCGGTGCAAAGCCTTGAAAAAGTTGAGATATGAGCGGCTAGGTCCCATTTTTTCGTCGGCCAATAAGTCAAATCCCCATGGTGGGAAATACTTTCGAAAGGCAACAGTCCTCTATGCGGTTGGAAAGGCTGCACAGCTTGAAGCTGGCCAGCCAGTATAGTTTTGCGATACCTATCAGATAACAGACCGGCCGTAAATAATGCAGAATGTTTAACATTGAGTACATTTTAATACTAGCAGTTCTTATTACAGCCAGAGGGGGATAATGGTAACTTTTTGGAAGTTCCTTTCAAGCGCTACCCACTAAACGCGAAGGGCTCAGCTCTGAAAAATGTTTTGCGAGGACAGTATCCTTAGCCCCGCACTTGTAGGCCCACGTAATGCAGTAGTGGTCACCAAGGAGGTCAAACTCCTCTAGTTCGTCGAGGAACTCAATCTTGCTCAGCCTATAACGGTCAGTAACAGCGGGGACACAATTAAATAAAAACGACAACAGACAATCCATAGGTTAGCTACATGTCAAATTAATCAGTCGCAGGTGACTGAATGGGCCTGCCTGTTACAGCCATATCAGACCCTGACATGGTACTTACCGGTCGCGCTCGGCGGTTGGCAAGGCACGGTAGATATGGGTGATGCTGAGGGCGTGGGCCGTCTGCCAGCCTCGGCTGAGGTAGCGTACCTCCTGGCTGGCCAGGTCGGGATAGGCGTCGATACCTTTAAGAACCAGGCCGCGACTCTGATTTTTTTTTCCATTTCGGCGGGGATGTAAAGGAAGCCAGCAAGTGCGTTAGAAATCCTTGTCTCTGCTAATATTGTATCGTCAAGAGCTTGCCGTTTAGTGGCGCTTACGGTTGGCCCGCTTTAGTGCCTCTCCTTCCTCCACATACCCTACATACACACACATACGCAGACGGCCTTACCTTGAGATTCTGTACCATCATCCGGCCGAACGCGTCATTGGGCCTGATCTGCTCGTATGTTAAAAAAAGCGCGCACGTCAAATTTTGTGCGGCCCACGCAACGATCCGGTCCGAATGTTCCTTGGCCAAGTAGATCAATACACACTCCGACAGGACTAGCGTGGGCGCGGCAAGATCCAAACCGTACTGAACTAGGCGGGGCACGACGGTGGTCTCAAAGTCGCGGAGGTCGCCGGCGAGGATAGTGTAGCCACTGGAAACGAGCTCGGTGCCTGCACCGGCGATTTGAGTGTCCGCCGGGAGTAGTTTTTTAAGGCGTGCTTGGCGTTGGATGCGCATGCACTTGGGTGCCGTGATTTCAGGGAAGTCAACCTCGAAGAATCGCGTGGGCGCAGCACCCTGGGACTAATGTGGTGTGGTGTGAGGAGGAACATAGAAAAATGCGGGAATATAGAGACCTGTCAGCGTCCTCTCCTCGACTCTCCCTACCTAATTCCATTGGTACAAGTCCGTGAAGTCCATCCTAGTCGTCCTAGGTTCGGACCTACCTTGAGCATAAAGTAAGTAGTGTCGGACCCCGCACCCAATATGACAATCTGGGAGGGTCGGTCGGCGGCTCTGCAGGCCTGCAGGAACTGGGCCACCATATTCTGGACACCGACAAAGCGGCAGTAAGTGCCTGTCGTTGCACACCAGACCAGTCAATGCGCAAGGAACAATTATGGGGACAAATAAATGTTTAGGCGACGCTTCGGTAACCGCCAAGGCCAGGCTGCCCCGTGTACTAGCGTGTAAGCAGAGCATAGATAAACCACCGTACCTCGGTTAATGACAGGGGAGCGCCTGGACGGGCACTTTACGAGAAGCTTCACAAAGTCGTCTCGGAAGTAGCCGAGGATGCTTGCCGAACTGAGAAGAGGTAAAACATGGAGTAGGTTAGGCATTTGACCATATGCCGTCCGTGTCTGTGTCCATTCCAGTAGGATTCCATGCGTACAAAATGTGGGGCGGTGGTCTCTACCAATGGGCCACTGACACTTACCACCGGCTTATGGCGGCATCGTCATTGGTACCCCGGACTAGGGCATCCTCCTCAGCTCTGGGCTCCATAAGGCGTGAGGCAAAACGGGGGAAGGGAATGTTGGTATGGTGCGATGGGAAGGATGGAGTTGTTTTCAGTAAGGTAGCCCTGGCAGACGGCAACCTGGTCACGGGGGTACCCGCCAAGGTACTGAGGTAAGTGGGCGACGCAGACTCAGTCGCTTCCCACCGTCTCATCCTGTTCCCGGCGATAGTCGAGGTTCTGGCGTGGGAAGCTTCTCTTTGCCTTACCTGCCCACCTGGAATCACGTGCTACCTGTCGCGCCGGGTTTTAGGCACTACTGTTATTAGCCAACGAGTTTGCGCCATGCGATGATGGATATCACGTCACCAGTGTGTAGGATTTGCGGCGCGTGTCCCGTGAATTTGTATTTCTATGGAGGCAAATTTTGCGTTTAACTAGCTGAGCCGTTTGCATGTGCGTTTGCGTCGATGAACATACGGCAAAGTGAGAAATGTTAGCAGGATGGCCAAAGGTCGAGCCTACTAGTACGTTATCTCCCAGCAGGCTGCAGTCATTCCATCCCTTTCTTAGATGAGGCTTCTCTGCCCAGCCATCAATGGCATTGACCTAGGCTGGTATGGAAAGTAGCGTCTACCTGGCACTGTCGGTGCAGCTCGAGGACTTGATGACCTCAACGGCAACAGGCGCAACGCAGGATCCACCAGTTCTGGCACAAAATGCGACGACACATACTGGCTGGCCACAGTCCCTGCAAATAACGCGTCACCCAAGACGCACAGTTGGCGAGTGGATAGCGCACAATTCCCATCTCAGCAGGCGCAAAAGTAAATATACTGCTATGCGAACACCTCTGCAAAATACAATAGATGTATGGGTTGTGCGGTTGCATTAGACGCTCTATCTTACCACTGCTCACTTCTCCAGGGGGTAATCATGCAGCGCCGTAATTGGTGCAAGAATCAATATCATAATATAAAGCACTGGGTAGGTTCGAACCCCGGGTTATTAAGAATCGTTGTTAAAGGTGGTGTAAAACGACCTGACAGTGTTGGTAATAAATTAAGTAACATACGTTAACGTAGGTATAAATAAAAGACGCACGCAGAGGCAAGCGCAGACTCATCATTTTAAAACTGTCGTGTACGCGCCTTCAGAGCTATCACTACAGAAGCGGGCCATAAGCCAAAGGATCCTCGCAGAGTTTGACCGTCTGAATAATGAGCCGGCGGAGTTCGACAGGGGCGGCGGCCAGACTGGACTGGCTGGCCAGGTGACGGAGTAGGGTAGCGAGGTGGGCGGCCTTGTGGCGGATCTGACAGTACTGCGAATTGATAATGATGGGAGCCAAGAGCCGGATGTAGGCCATGCGTAGCTTAACGGCATCCTCTGGTAGGTTGTACAGCTCGCGGATGGTCACGTCAATGAGGACTTTAAGGTCGTTGGTAAAGAAAAAATCGTAGGTGTCAGGGTAGGTAAGTACCGCGGCGATGAAGTCTAGGATGGCCAGGAGAGATTCGGAGTCGACTGGGAGAGAGCAGAGTGAGTAGGGTAGGGGGAAGGGTGGCAGAAGGTTAGGTACTTGATGACGGTCACATGTGCACCTAGGAAAGTACACGGCTCAAGGAGTGAGCTGGCGGTTATCTCGTGGATGGACGGTAGATACGCACAACGTCCTACAAATGACCTACCTTCCCGGTTGAGCATAAAAATTAGATTCTCGGAGAAGGTCAGACAGCTATCCCGTTCACGGCTGAGAGTCTTGATGACCGGACTGGCGGGAGGTTGAAGAGGGGTATTATTGGCCGAGACGCAGCGCTGGGAGAGCACGAGGCTGTCGAATAGGGGCGAGGATCGGCGAGGGGGTACGGCCGGCGGTGGCATCCCGCGCGAGAGGCCGGGTTTGATCTGAGCAGTAGCGGGGACAGTCGGGCGGACCGGGCCACCAAGCGGTGATAAGGACGGCGAGGGTGAGGCCGAAGAGACCGAGGAGGTAGACGATAAACCCGGGCGCCGCGGCGGTGGGGGTGGAGGCGGGGGTCGTCGCCGGCGAGTCGGGGGCTGGCGGGCCGGGGAAGGGTCGGCGGGGCACTCGACGGGACGCCGAACAGCCTGGCTGTGCAGGGCCAGGATGAGTTTGGAGGCGGCCTCATTGGTCTGCTCGTGGGCGAACCGAGACTTTTCGATAGCGTAGAGGAGGTAGGCCGTGAAGTTGTCGTCCAACCGGGCAAACTCCGCGGCTGGCAGGATAGTAGCGAGGCAGAGGCTGGCTAGCAGGGTGAGGGCCGGGAATTTGAGGTCCGGGTCATAGTCGCGGGTGATGTAGGTCTTAAGGCGCTGGACGGCGCACTGGTCGGCCAGCAGACGGAACAGCTCGGGGACCAGCGACTGGGCTCCCAGGGCCAGCAAATGGATGACCCATGCCATTCGCCGGGTCACCTGTTGCTGGAAGAAGGAAAGAATGTAACTGAGGACGGTGGGCAGGTTGGACGCGAAGAAGGGTGACTCAAGCATCAGGAGGAAGGCGTGGGGGCAGTCGGCGTTGGTGAAACCGCCGGCCTGGGAGAATTGGGCATCCATGTTCTGTACCCAGGCCTCAAGTAACTGGTAGGGGTCCTGGTGACCCAGAGGCTGGGGGCTCCGGATGGCATTATCAACGGCCCCAAAGGCCTCCAGGACCGACCGCGTCGAGTAGCGCCGCTCCAGCCGCCGGCTGAGTTTCCGGGTGAGCTCCGCAGCCATGCGGAGGCAGGGTTTGGGGGCCTTTGCACGAGTCAACTGGTGAAGGATGTAGACAGCCGTGCGTTGCGAGAGTTGCAAAGGCCTAGGTGCGAGAGATAGTATAGAGCAAAAGCAAAAAAAAACTAAGGAGAGGAAAGTCGTGAAATTAGCGGATAGATGGAGGCACGTCCCAGGGAATTAGGGAATGCAGAACAGGGAGGGCGGAGGGTACGGGAGCGAGCCAGCATACAGGCGTTTAGGCGGCGGGTGGTAAGGGACCGCTCAGGGGGTTTAAAAGGGCCTCCAGGTGAGTCGTCGTTGGCTGGCGGGCTTGAAAATGTGTCAGGGGGGGGGCGGAAATCCGCACCGTATAGGGAGCAGCCCAGAACAAGGGTCAGGCGGCCATAGCACTGGCGAAGGTCGCAGGGCGCGTGAGAGGCCGGGGCGGGACGCGGGCCGATTAAATTGGTGCGTATCAAAGGGGGCCAGCATTTTCACAACCCCAAGGGAAGGGATACGAAAAAAAAGAAGAAAAAAACGAAGCAAGTCAGAGAGATGGAGACACAGGGTGGTGAAAAAATCACTTCTTAACCAGGCCGAGGCACCATCGGCGTGGCGGCCAGCTTTGCGTCGTGCAGGAGTGGTCACCAGACAGGAACGGTTCCGCCAGTAGAAGAGGGCGAGCGGTCCTTGAATCAACCACGCTGACGTAGATCTTGGGCCAAGACAGATGTTGCCCACCACCGTCTCAGGCAGAGCGCCTCGCACTCGGCCAGTCTGCACCATGAGGGAGCGTAGTACTATAGCCCGTCTGGAGAGTCTTTGCCGCTGCCACGCGGCCACTACTCCCCCATCACTCTGGTCAGCCGTACCGCCTAGCGGTGATGATGACGCCCACAATATTGGGCATCTACGTCGGGTTCGAAGTCGCTAAATATATTTAATAGTTGCTACGACCCTCATTTTCCTCCCGCATGGCCACAATCTCTTCCCGGCCGAGCTCCTCCGACAACACTGACAGGGTCTTGTCCGTGACTAACCCTTCGACAATCTGCCGGGTTCAGCAGCCCAACGGGTAGTGTCGGGGTCATGTCTGGCTACAAAGGAGGGGGTTGGCACTTGGGCTACTGGACCAGTCATAGAGCCCAGCCTGGCTACGGCGGCTCGCACGACCGCGCAGGTAAGCGGGGAGAGGATTTGATCGGGCGCCCGGGCAGAGCAATGCTTAGGCCCTGCCATTTTAGGTCTAGCACGTAAACATGACGCGAGGGGCGGTGCCTGGTAAGGTTAGCCCAGGCAGGCCTCCTCGCCGCCCTCTTTGCGGATGCGTCGAAATTATCCGGCCTCACCCCTTTGGCCGCGAAATCTCTAAAAAAATAATCAGGTAAGCATGAGGCCGAGCCCAGGCCTGACATAGGCCAGAACCGGGTCCACACAGCCACCTGTCACATGCCACCAGAGACCCGCTCCCTCTACTGCCAGTTCAACCGATCCTCCGCATTCCAAACTTTGAGAGCCGCAGTGTACCTACCTTGCGCCGCCATGTCCAGTTTGTTCCACCAAACCAGAAGTACCCTGCGAGTCCCAATCTGGGGTGCCTTGCGCCACTCATGGCTTCAGAATGCCTTCCTCGGCCACTGGACCAGCCCTAGCCTGCTCCGCCACTACCACGACAAGGCTAAACCGTAAGTCCAGGCCCTCTCTGCCCAGGCCGCCGTTGGGCGCCCCCGAGATCATGGTGCCTCGTCCCCTTGTATATCCGACGAGGCCGAGATAGTGCTGGTCTAAGCGTTATATCCCCCTTACCTATGTTCTTACCTGTGGAACCTGGTCCGGCTCCGTCCTCTTAGCAACCCGGTGGAGTACACAGAACGCCCCCGGTTTGACCGGACAAGAGCCAAACCGGACAAGTCCAAGTCGCCACCCCGCGACAACCTCTATGGTATCTCCGCGGTTCAGGCCGCCCTCACGGCGAAAAAGCGCCATTGTTTCCGCCTCATAAAACAGAATTCTAACGATCTGGCCGACGACCCAACGTAAGTAGCAGAAATCTCCAATTCAGACTTGAACGAATTATCCACCTGAGGTGACACTACATACTATGGCAATGGGCGTACATAGCTCCCACTGGTACGGCGATGATTTTATGGGAGACCTCATCCGCCATGCTGTATATCTGACAATCCTGCTATTCCGGCTATACAGAAACCGAACCGGGTCCATTTTCCGGCTAGCCGAACAGCATGGCGTTCCCGTGCTGCACATGCCCAAGTGGGAGATGAATGTCATTACTCAGAACCGACCGCATCAGGTAAAGCCCCGACGTACGAGGATGTCGCCATCTTCAAGAAGAGAGAGCCTGGGTAGGGCACCTACCCACGGATTTGCGGTCGAGCAGGAAACTGGCATGTTTCTCATTTACTAAATTATGATGCATGTGGACGACTGCTACACTTTCCCTTTCCCCTAAATCCTTTCAATTAGGGCACCATCCTCGAGGCCGAGCCGCTGACCGTTCCTCGCATTGAACGATTAAGCGAATGGAAGGATGGAAAGTAGGTACTGGCTAATCAAGTATCCGCCCCTGGTGATCCTAGGTTGGCCGGTACGGGTTACCATCACCATTATCGTCTCCGTGGGGAGAGCCACTCACACCCTGCCCTTCACCGCCTCCACGTCTCGCACTAAACCCCGTTTGCGTCTGCTACCTCGCCAATCAGGTATGAGGCCATTGGGCCCAAGAAGCAGCGGACGACAGTGCTCGCGGAGAAGCCGCCCGTATGGCTCCTACTAGATCAAATAATGGACCCACAGAACCTAGGTTCTATTTTGAGGTAACAGTCATTCAGGTGTCCCATTTTTGTTCGATTACGTCCCCTCTCCCTCGGTTGTTACGCCGGTTCTTGCGGTAAAGGGCATGTCGTTCTCATTTCGTAGTGGTGCGTATCTTAGAATGGTCATCTAATCCGCTCTCCCTATTGTGTGTACCGTACTATTATAGATCGGCCTACTACTTCGGCATTGACGGCGTCGTGGTCAGTACCAAGACTAGGTAGGATTAGGCATATGTTGGTACCAGTCGAGCAGTATTTCACCTCATCTACCTGTACCGTTCCAGCGGACGCGTTGTAAACAAGTCTACCGACTCACCCCCACTTTTTTTCGGACCTCATATCTCGCGCGTACCCTCTTCGGCGACTTCTAGTGCCCCGTTCAGTTCCGTAGTGGCCAAGGCCAGTTCGGGGGCGTTGGAGTTCGTCAATCTCTTCACGGCGAGCAGTGCCACCCAGTTCATCAAGGTAACCGGAAATGTATTACAGTGCTTTAATCTAAGTGGATGGTGGGTCTCGGATTAGCCCACTCTCCAAAATCACGAAACGGCCGAGTGATTTAGGCAAGGTATGCTGTAGTGAAGGGGATATCTTAACCTTGATATATCCCCCTCTACTTTCGCACTGACGCATCTGATCTTGGTTGCCCCGCCATATTTTATTTTTGACGTCAATGGCCTGAATACTCCCCCGAATTCTAAAGTCTGCGTCCGACGCGCACTGGCTGACCTACGGTACCGCCTGCAGTCCTTCAGATGGCAAGCAGTTGATTCAGCCCCACCAGCTCGAGAACCCCGACCGCCCCATCATCCTGGTGATGGGTAACGAAGGTAATCAGGTCGTTTTTTCGCTGTTACGTGAAGAGAATTGCCGTCCAAAAATGAGACTGCTGCATCATTCGACGCAAGCATCCCAGTACTGACACTCATGACCCTACCCTACGCTACCTTATTTCATCCTACAACGCGGAGCGTAGGAAGCGGTCTGCGGCGGGCAGTCGCAGACCTATGTCAGGTTCTGGTCACCATACCCAGCCACAACTCGCAGATGGACTCCATTGTGGACAGTCTTAATGTGAGTGTGGCCACAGGGATCCTGCTCAGTTCGCTCCGGTGCCAGCGTAGCATGCCGCCTAAAACCACAGTAGAACCCAACGAAACGGATGGACTGGCGGCCTAATTGCGACCCGGCTAGTTTCTGAGTAAAAGTGATCAACTGGCCGGCTCACCAATGAAGTGGCATACCTCTCCACGCCAAATATTATCGCGATGACGGTGGATCTGGCTTCCATCACGGAGTGCCGGCTGAACCGTGGCATTGTGGCGGAGGTAGGTATGAGGTGGTCTATAGTGATTCACTGATTTCATAACTCCTGACCCCAACCGTTGAACTCCGCCAGCCACTAGGTCTATCAAATCTAGATAGACCACGACCCCCCACCAGGGGACATATAATAGGAGCCAGGGACGACCCGAGCTTAATCAATCCTCAGTATTCATTCGTTCTATTATTCAGCTTTACCTTATCTTCACGGTGTCCCATGACCTCTATTTACCACCTATTTTCTAGCCCTCTAACCTGCAGCCGTTTGGTCCTGTCGCCCCCCCCTAGGTGAGCCCGTCTTCAATAAAGCTCCACCTAACATAGTATATAGAGGTTTGCGTGGATGTTGGGCGATTAGTAAAAGCACTGACCACCGATCGAACGTGACGCTTAATCAATACTATATATAATCCGCGGTATCTCGAAGCTGAATATTGTTATTAAAAATGACTTGTGATGAGCCATATGCGGGAGTGTATGAGGGTGAGGAGACACTAGGAACGACCTGGAGGGTTGGGGCAAGTAAATCTCCCGAATGCGAATATCGTCAAGTGATGTTTAGGCTTACTATCGTTTAGTTCAGGACAACATGGACAGGTGCTGCAAAAAGTTCTGGTTTGACAAAGCTTGAGGTCTCGGACGCAAGTGTTGTAGATGAAACCAAGGAGCGGCTTGGGCGAGGAATCGATTGGTATAATCCACTCCAGGATTGAACCATTTCCAACTTCACACCTTGCTTTTTTAAACCATCCATCATGACTACTTTTCGAACGCCACTCCTCCACACCACCCAAATTAACCAGGCATGATGTATGGGTCCTTATTGTTAATCACCATCTGGAGGGCCGCAAAGCAGATGCTATTCTAAATGTTTTGACTTCCACACTGGGCCCAGCTGCCCCTGGCCACTCCACCACCTACAGGTGGCTGGCTAGCTTTCGCACCGGTCACTACTCTTTTGCAGATGACCCTTGTCCTGGCCGCCCATCAGATGACATCGGTAGATATTAGGAGGGCGTGATCCTGAGACGGCTAAAGGAAGACCCTCAACTTACTGCTAAGAAGCTGGCCCAGGCCTGCCACACTTCCCCCTAGTACCATGCGCAATGTCCTGCGTAGGGGCCTGGGGCTGTGTAGCTTTTTCAATCACTGAGTCCTCCAGAACCTCACCAATGACCAGCACCACCAGCGGGTGAATTTTGTCACCGATTGCTTGAAGTTGGACGGAGCCAGTGAGTACCTGCCGGACCTCATCATCACAGGTGACGGGACTTAGAGGTTCCTTTATGGCCCACCGACCCGCCCTGAAAGCCGGAGGTGGTGCTCTGCAGGTAGCCCTGTTTCAAGCTAGATCTGCCGGGGCGGTACCATACCCAAGGGTACGGCGGCGAGCGAAGGAGGGAAGGAGGGGGGGTTACCAGATGCGACCTCTTACACCTAAGCGCTAAGCCCCCCTATAACTTCTGACCGTTGACGTATGTCCGACGGCGGCTTTATGGTAGGAGGTCCGTCTCACTGGAGGCGGTCGTGGATGCTAGGCAATGAGAACTTGCCCGGTTCCAACTAAGATACTTCAGACTCGACTTAAGTGATTGGCTAGAGCGGGCGTATCGAGCAGTACCAAGTGATGTCTATGGTTCTAAACTTAACCCATGCCACTTTAACGGACCAAGCATACTATGCAACACAGGTAGTGATAGAGTGGGAGTTGGTCCAGGTTGGGCCTTCTCTGCCCTCACTACCATGCGGCAGAGGTGTTTGCGTTTCACCGAGGGGACCAGTAAGTGAGAGGCCGACGGATGGGAATTAACGGTTAACCACCCAACATCTATATTTAGTACCCCGCCAAGCCCACTTTCCCCTACCTTCACCATTGTTTGACTCTATTTATAGCCAAAAAAGTCGCAGTCCCAGTGGGGGGACAGGCCTGGGAATCCCGATGGCAATAGGCGGTCAGGAGAGCATTGTGATTCGAGGCAGGAATTAGATTGCGTCCCAACTCCGCCCCGTTTGTTGCGGGTCGATTGGGCTCGCCTTGCTTTGCTCGGCCACTAATGGCGGCAGGACCTCGGTGCTTGTCCTTTCGCACCCTTCGCGTTCTACCCGGCTGCGTGGGATGTGTTGCCGCCGGCCCTCCCAAGATAGGGGTCGGTGCGGTTGTGCTAGGCTGAGCGGTAGAGCGTACCGGATAGGCAAGACCACGGTACCGCGTCACTCGGCGGGGTGGCGGTAGCACGAAGAGGTTGAGACCGGGTGTACCGATCAGGGCTGATCCTTGCGTCATGCCGATGGTCGTCCAAGCCGTTACCTGCCCAGGGCTTTGTCCACCCGGGTCGATGGTGATGGGGATATTGGGTCAGGCCATTCGTGTAAGTCCACGGGTGGGCGCGCCTGGTGGTCAATTAGCCATCGGTTTTGGTATACCGTCAGTGCAGGAGCATTTTAGACGGACTGTCGTGATCAATTTTTAGGACCATCTCAGCACCGTGGCTGTTAACAGCTGGTGGAATCATACTAGCCATGGTGCCATTATGGCCCTGGGCTGAGCATGGTGATACCGGGCGAGGGACGTGCTTGTAACAATAAAACCATCGTACTCAGAATGGCCGAGGTGACTTGCGTTTGGTGTAGGCAAGGCCCACCCAGCCGGACAGCCTGCACACCCCACCATCCCGGTACGTCAGTGCCTGACTGGCCGAGGCGGCTGGATAAGGCGGTGCGTGCGTACGTAGACCAGGGAACAGAGTGTACGAAGCCAGCAGGGAGGACGTACACCATGGACGGCGCGGATAGCTGGCCCAGGAGGGCACAGTTAGGTCTTGTGTGCAAACGTCTTCACGCGGACATGGCATTTACAGGAGGGGCCCCATCGTCCTAGCTGGGGATTGGTCGCGGTGTTGCAGGAGGCAGACCAGGTTACCCTTTACTGCCTCCCACCCTTTCCGCTGTATTGTTTGGCACGTCGGCATTCCCCCTTCCCTCCCCTATACTGGATGATTGTTGGGCGCCCTGCTCTAGCCAACCGCTTGCCATCATCCCTCCCTTGGGATTCCTAGTTCCGACGGCCTCTTGCCGCAGATATATAAACTCGTCCAGGCTCCCTCCTCCAGACCAAATCATCATCCACATCCAGCCCTCACCT
>JANBPT010001218.1:0-12218 GCA_027575765.1 Tieghemiomyces parasiticus | reverse complement strand
TGGCCGGCGGCCGGGGCGGCCAGGGGCTCCTCGGCGCCGTGGTCGTGGGGGAAGGTGCGGGCCTTGGCCGGGGCCGGCCCTTCGTAGTACTGACGGAATAGGGCGTCGAGTCCCTCAGGGTCGCAAATGTCGAGCTGGTGGAAGTGGATGGAGCGCCCGACGATGGTCTCCACACGACGGATGGACTCGAGGCAGCTGTTGACCAGGCTGTCAACCACAACGACATCGTAGCCACTCTCCACCAGCTCGACGAGGGTGTGTGAGCCGATGAACCCGGCTCCACCCGTCACCAGAATCAGGGGTCGGGCGCCGTTGACTGGGATCGTCTCTTGGGCGTTGGTCATGGCTGGAGAGCGCGGTTCAATAAAGGAAAAGGCGGGGGCAAGCTGCGGTGCAGGTGAAGCGGGAAGACGGCCGACGTCTGGAAGACTCGCGCAAGTGGAAATAGCGGGAAGCGGTTTGTTGGTACAGGGGCCAGCTGGCCTAACGTGGGGGAAGAGGCGGTGAAATCGTGGAGGAGGAAATGTCGAAGGTGAGGGGTTTCAAAAGGGGGGGGGCGGTTCGGGGAAGCGAAATGGAACCTTACTTCGAAACCATGTGGGGTCTGAGGGTGAGCTAAAGCGAAGGCACCACTCGGCGGAGCGCGGCTGGTAGGGAAAGGAGCGGCGTGGAAAACAGCGGGGAAGAAGTGGCGGGGGCAGCCGCTTATCAGGCAACTTGGGGCGGGATAGCCAGTCAGCTGGAGAAGTGGGAGGATGTCAAGGCCAGGAAACAAAGGTGATAGGATTGGAGTGCGAGCGGTGGTAACTCGCTCTATTCCTGCTTCTTTCCAGGATTGGCAATATAAAAAAAAAAGGCTATTGGAGCTTGGTAATGGTCAATGACGATGTCGCAGAGAATGGCGCACAGGGTGATACTGTCCTGGAAGCAAGCGGAGTATTGCGGGGCTGTGTACACCGAACCACTTTCCTACCAGCCGTATCACTTGAAGAGGCTCAGTTACCCTCCCGGGTTAGCTTACGAGAGAAGCGGGCGACAGAAGCAGGGTGGCGGGCATGTAACAGTGGCGGCGCGTATTCCGGAGCAATCGACACGAGTTGTAAATCGGTAATTGGAGGGGGGGGTGCGTTTTGCTCGGACGTGAATAGCGGGTCAAGTGAAATGCACACTGAGGAGGTAGCCTATGAAGGGGGCAAGGGGGGGGGGAGACGAATAATAAACTGGTGTCGGAATGGGATACGGGGGATGGAGGTGCACGGCAGCCAAGAGTGACAGGGTGGTTAAGCGGGCTTAAATATGACCGCGGGCCCTACTAACGGCGGTAAAGTGTAGATACGGCACCTCCAGTCGACCCATTCTCCGCAATAGCCAGAACTCGTTCCTCAGCTGAACAAACGGAAGAGGGGTGGAGAATTCACCGCCCACGCCGGGATTGGTGCGACGGCTTCTGATCCTCCCCCCGCTACTTCAGGCTCTCCTCAGCTGCATCGCATTGGACCCGTTCAGGACACGACTACCCGTTACCCCACAATGAGCCGGTGCACGATAACTTGTGATCCCCCTGTATCCGATTAATGCACCGCCCTTCCGCGTGGAATACGGTCCAACAAAGGTGCTGTCGGATGCACAATTGCAACTGTTTGTGTCCATCTCCACCCACAACACCACACGGCGGTCGGAGACAGAAGGAGGATCGACCGCACTCCCCTTGGTAGCCACAGTCCATTGTGTACCATCATCGTTAGCTGACCAGCCCGGCGGGGGAAGCGAGTGAGCGATTGCCACTACGGCCGAATGGTGGTCATATATTCTTAGTTGGCTGATGTTGCGCACAGGTGGGGATGGCGCGATTAATACGATTCTACTCCCGTGCTGCCGCCCACTCTTGCACCTCGGTCTTCCAAGTTCCCTCTGCCCGGCGTCGGCGAAAAAGAGAGACAGAAGTAGTGGTGGGGGGGGTACGAGGCGGTTTCGGGTGTAGCTATCGTGCGTAATTAAGCGCTTGTCTAAATACCAATATGTCAATTTTTTTATTATCATGTTGCCATGCCAGCCGTTTAGACTACCGTTTCTAACACAAACACATGGCTCACCAGCGACATACTACTAACCGGTTGTCACCATCATGAGGATCTAGACGCGCTCCAACACCAGGGCCGAGGCACCACCACCGCCGTTGCATATGCCAGCGCAACCGCGCTTAGCGTCCTTCTGTACTAGCACGTTGATCAGGGTGACGATGACGCGGGCGCCCGAGCAGCCCAGGGGATGGCCCATGGCTACGGCACCGCCAAACACGTTGAGCCGCTCAGGGTTCAGGTTGAGCAGCTTGGCATTGGCCAGTGCCACCACCGAGAAGGCCTCGTTGACCTCGTAGTAGTCGATAAAGTCGGCGGGTAGGGTGGCGGGGTCAAGTTGCAGCGTGGCCGCCGCCCGCTCCAGGGCCCGCGGAATGGCGAGGGCCGGCGCGATCGTAAAGTCAACGGGGTCCCGGGCGGCATCGGCGGCGCCCAGCAGACGCACCACCACGGCGGGTCGGGGGTCCAGGGTCGCCAGTTTCTCGCCTGACACGAGCACGAGGGCGGCCGCCCCGTCGTTGATGGTCGAGGCGTTGGCCGCCGTCACCGTGCCGTCTTTAGGCTGGAACGCCGGGCGCAACTGGCGCATCTTGTCCGGGCTGAAGCGCGATACCTCCTCGTCGTCGGCCACCACGACCGGGGGGCGGCCACGGCCCTGGGGTACCTCCACGGGGGCAATCTCGCCGCGGAAGTGCCCCGCGGCCTGGGCGGCCTGGGCACGGGTGTAGCTCTGGATCGCGTAGTCGTCCTGTTGCTCGCGGGTGATACCGTGGTCAGCGGCGCACTTCTCCGCGGCAATCCCCATGGCCTGCCGGTCATAGGCATCGGTCAGACCGTCGGATGCCACGCCGTCCACCGCCTCGAAGTTGCCAAACTTGGCGCCGAACCGGGCCTTGGGCAAGTAGTAAGGCACGTTGGTCATGGACTCAGTACCGCCGGCCACCACCACATCGTTCTCGCCGAGCAGGATGGTCTGAGCAGCGAGGGCCACGGCCTTCATACCGCTGGCGCACACCTTGTTGACGGTAGTGGCGGGCACGCTGCGGGCGCAGCCAGCGCCCAGAGCGACCTGGCGGGCCGGGTTCTGGCCGACGTTGGCGGACAGGACATTGCCAAAGATGATTTCCTGGACCTCGGAGGGGTCGAGTTGGGCACTGCGAAGGGCGGCCTTCACGGCGTGCGACCCTAGCTGGACGGCGGACAGGGACGCCAGGGTCCCGTTAAATCCACCGATCGGGGTGCGGGAATAGCCGACGATGTAGACCTCTAGAGACGGGTCGGTAGATGGCGTGGAGAGAGGGCTAATGAGGGGTGAGGGAGGGGCTGTGGGTGGACTCAACCGGAATGGGTCTATCGGCCAGGACCTTAGTCCCATCTTTCGTGCTCATCCGTATTCTTACCTTTGGGAGCCATGGCGGAGAAATGTAGGTGCGTGAGGGGTCGAAATGGGTGCAGACCTGTGAGGGAGGCGGCGGTCTCGTGGGGAGCGGAAGAGTCGATAAGCTAGGCAGAGGTGACGGACAGCTAGGCGGCATGAAAACGCGAGGGAGGAGGGGGTTAAGTAGCCCTTTGCCCACAAGCGCCACTTGCTTAAGTACCCTTTGATCACGAGCCACTCGCAGCCAAGGTGGAGGGACTAGCCAGCAATTATGGGCTGACTAGGTCAATTCTGCGCTGCGGTGATGGTCCCTTGCCCCCAGGCACCCATACGACAGGCTATACCAGGGCGTCACTGATTACCAGCCGATTGGCTGTTGTGCTGCCTATGCCTTCCTCACCCGACCCTATAGGGGAGTCTCGGTGGACCCAGCTACCGCTTAAATGGCTAGGATCCCTTCCTCACGTAGTTAAATCACCCCATTTATCTGGGTACACGGGCGGCGAGGTCAACGCCCTCCTCAAGGGCGGCTCCTTGACACGCCCGTCTACACCCGTTCCCACCCTCCCAGTCACCCCAGATCTCGCTGGGGATGCCACCGCCAGACCAGCTGTGATTTATCCATATAAAAAGTTCCAATGAAATCCAACCAAGGATGGTGCCAATAGAGTGCTGCCTTGGGCCACAACGAAGCCAAGCCCTACATATTCCAGAATTATTCCTATTATTTACAAACGAATTTGCGCCATGCGATGATGGGTATCACGCCACCCGTGTGTAGTATTTGTGACGTGTGTCCCGTGAATTTGCGTTTCGATGGAGGCAAATTTTGCATTTAAAGAGCCTAGCCATTTGCGTGTGTGTTTGCATTGATGAAGCTATGACAAAGTGGGAATGTTAGCAGAATGGCAGAAGGTCGAGCCTATTAGTACGCTGTTTTACAGCAGGCAGCAGTAATTCCGTCCATTTCTTAGATGAGGCTTCTCTGCCCAGCCGACTCACCTCTAGGGTGCCTCCCCTCCATTACATCGCATGGAGAGTGGCCCGAGTAGCTTTCCTTTAGTCACATCTTAGCCCTGCGATAACAGGGCCGGAAAGTTCAGTATGGACCTGGTGGGAAACTGCCTTTGTGCTTGGCACTTCACTCGCGGCTTTTAGTCAGCAGTAGTAGTGGCCTTGCGCTTTGCAGTCTTGGAAGGTGCTAGACCACCACAACCACCATCCCGGACATTTTATACACTGAAACTGCTCCAGAATCTCACCGTTGGCCCGGAGGCTCAAGAGGATGGTAGTGTAGTAAATACACGGGGGTTGGGGATACGATATAAAAGTAGAGGGTGATATAGCAGGCTCTCGTTTATTGAGGTGGCCGGCGGATAGATACTATATATCCCTTCCGGTCTTGGCTTACAACAGTTGATGCGAAGTGGCAGTAGTAATGAATACATCATAGGAAAATCAGTAGGGAAAAACACAGCATGAAGGAGATGAGAGGACAGTGAAGCTTGCTATCCTAAGCAAGACTCATCGCAGGAGAATGCATCAAACGGTGCAGGCGACTTCGATGGACTCAGCTTGGCGTGATCGTTCCGAGTCCAAGGGAGAGGTCGCTGTTAAGGCTGCGATCATAGGCTGGCGATTATTCCGACCACAATCCTTATCAATGGTGGTGAATAATATTCCCCATCAGTTATCAGCCCAATCATCAGTGGGATTGACCTAGGCTGGTATGGCAAGTAGCGTCAACCTGGCACTGTCTGTGCGGCTCGAGGACTTGGCGTCAGCAACAGCAACAGGCGCAACGCAGGATCCACTCGTTCTGGCGCAAAATGCGACGATGCATACCGGCTGGCCACAGCCCATGCAAACAACGCGTCACCCCAAACACACAGTTATTGAGTGGGTAGCCCAAAATTCCTATCTCAGTAGGCGCAAAAATAAATCTGCTGCTATGCGAATGCCTCTGCAAAATACAGTAGAGTCTACGACAGGGATGCTACGCCCAACCTCCTCCGGTCCCTAGTTTACTGGCGAAGGTGATCTATTTGACTTTTGGCTTGATTAGCGGTAAGGTAGCAGTTCAGAGCAATATACCTTCAGGACACTTGTAATTACCAGCACACATGCAGAAATCTATATAAGGCGGGAATGCAAGGTAATATAAAGGAACAGGTTCCGTTAGCGGTGGGTTAGCTACGCACCGGTTAACTCGCCTGGGGGGGGGTTACTCCAGTTAGCCCGGTCACCGCCCCAGCCACACGGTGATCACAGCCGTCAGAACACAGCTCACAATGGCGGACTCGCAGGCGTGCCGGATCACGTCATCTTGGGAGTAGGTTCGTGGCAGTGCCTCCGGGGCGACGGGGCTGCTCTCGACCGGGCTGAGAGCAATACCAGATACCACTTCGTCTGGGACCAGGTCCGCACCGTCGACTTCAGGCCCAACCCTAGAGTGAACGACCTTGGTTTCCGGATCGATGGTGTCATGAACAACCGCGGCTGCCTCCGCGACAGGTTCTGGGGTCGATGGGGTGTCAGGAGGTACGACAGCGGCGGCCGGGACAGGAGCGCCAGTCGACCGGTTGTCAGGCCCAGTTAAGAGGGACAGTTGCAGTCGGTTGGCGGCGGATTCCCACCACTGAGGCGGCCGCGTCTGGATGTCGTGGCAGAGGTCCTGGTTGGCGCGGTCCACCACCTGCTCGACGTGGTCTAAGATCTTGCGTCGCTTGCGGGGCTCAATCACAACGTGGACAAAGACAAATACGACCAGGTTCAGCCCCAGTACCGCCCAGGTGCCGTAGGTGGCAGCAGCGCGGATCTTGTCGCTCCACAGCTGCTCCTCGTGGTACCGCACCCGGATGGCGTCTACCAGGTCTGTGTACTTTCGGTCCACCGCCTTCTCCTGCTCCTCGTAGACCCTCTTAGCCTGCGCCTCAGCCTGTTCATTGGCGTGCTCGCTACGGTACAGTTCGGTAAACCGGGTTACGTCGGCATCGATCCATAGGTGTTTACGCTGTAGAAGGTTGTTGATCTCGCGTTGGCCCTCCGCCCGGCGGTTCACGGCTTCTGTATGGGCCAGTTTGGCCGCGTCTAACGCCCGCCGGGCCTTGACGAACTCGGTTTCCTGCTGGAACACTGCCGCCTTGAGCTGCTCGATCTGGTGGTATCCTGTGACCTGGTTGAGGCCCCCGGCCGCTAATTTCACCCACAACCGGGGGTTCTGCCGTAGCGCCTCCAGGTCGACCTGCTTGGCCCACTGGGCCCCCAGCCGGCGCAGGGTCCCTGACCCGCCCTGGCCCTCGGATGGCGCACCTTGGGCGCCAGCACCTGTCGGTGATGGGTACTGTGTCAGCCACCGTTTAATCTGGTCCCAGGGTGCTACCGGCCGAGTCGCAGCAGCGGGCCGAGTCGCCGGCGTTTCGGACTGCGAATTAGAATGCGACGGGTCGTCGGGAAAGCGCTCCCTACTTCTCACAGGAGCCTGACTGAATGCCCTTGCGGCTCGGAAGCCAGGCAGGAGGCAGCGGGCTCCACTTCGCAGGGATCTCAGGGTAGCCATGAACTATAGGGTAGAATGAAGAGGCAAGGGAAGATGGAATTTATTCAACTGGTGGGGGTAAGTGCACCTGTACCTTAACGGGTGAGGGCCGGTGGCGCCGGAGGAGGGGGTAAGGCAGTGGTGGTCTACGTTGACCGGCCCACGGGGGAATGAACCACCTGCCACTGGTGCCGCCAGCCAAAAGTGGGCGACAGGTGGCTAGTGGGCTGGCCATTGGACGTGGTAATGGGGCGACGGCGGGGGGCACCTCGTTCATATCTGGGGCAGTGCCTGGGCAGGGTGTCGAAGGGCGGAGTCGCACTGGTTGGTACCCGCAAGGCCCAGGCCCAGCCATGGTGTTAACAAGAGGGATGGGGCGAGCTGGGAGTCGAATGAGAAGCCACCCATAGCCCTGACGCCTACTGTCCTGACTCTCAGGGAGGGGGATTTTTACACTGTTAACATTCAAGTGCCTCGGACAAATGATACCGTCCTTGTAATTACTCAGTCCTGGGTTAACTATAGTTGTCCTCAGGACCCTTGGTAATATGACCCACTCGCCTTATCCTGGCCCTCATACGGCAGGGTCCGAGAGCCCCTTGGTACTAATAAGCGGCCAGCAGAACCGGACTAAGCGTCGAACACTCGACAGGCGGACGGAGCATTTTATTTCATAGGTTTCGGACACGTCACCTAGTAGTTGGAGCAGCTCTAGTCCGGTAGATTGAGAGGCTACCACCAGGTAAAAAGACCAGAGTCACGTTTATATCTGTTACGAGCGATTCTGTAAGTGATTCTGATTGTGTGCCCGTATTTACCAGACACCGAATCACGGTCCCGGGGGTCGCCAGTGCCCTGAGTAGCAGATAAGCACCCACCCAAGGATCCCCTAAAAATAGTTGTTTACCCCCGGGGCTGAGGGGTAGGCGTGAATGACCGACACGTAGGAGCTCCATCTGAGGAGAGGCGGTTATTTTGGGCAGTGGTGCGAGCTACAAGACTTCGACTCGGGTCCGAGAGTACAGCTACATGTTCGCATTTTTACATTTTTCGCCAGTTTTGGAGGACGTGGAAATGCCCCCTTCAAGAAGAATGAATTGGTAGACCGGAGGAATCCGGCGGACAATAGGGTGGTTACGGTTGTACGCACGGGTAAACTCAATTCCTACATTATGAAGGATTGGGGAGATATTGGGCCAAGATCTTTTGGCGAGCTTGTGAGGTAGTGAAGGGTCAGCACGCATGGACGAGGTGTAGAGGGTGAGGGGGGGGGCGGGATATAGAGGGAGTAGCTCAGGTCCCAAGTGAATCCGGCCAACCCGCTTGGATGTACGATACACCGTCGGCCCACTGGGAAGAGGAGGTAGGAAAGGTTCACATACTAGCCACGGTAGTTGGACAATGTCGTCCTGGCCGTCTTTGCGGAACAGCAACGGTCATATCGTGGATTGGTCTACCTTAAAGACCTATAAGAAACGGTGGCTTATCCCTTGCATCGTTGGACGAAGTACATATGTAAAAATAGCCGGCGTGGTGCACGCCTTGTCCCGCTAAAATATTTCGCGTTTCAGATTCGGGCCAATTCAGACAGTTCGACCGAAAGTAGCCGGCTTAGTGTGACCATTGAGGGTAATGAAATTCATCCTGCGACCTTAAACAGTTCACTGTCAGCAGATAGCGCCTAGGGTACACAGCGCCATCATGCCTGTTACTGTACCACACGTTGATGAGTAGCTCGTGAAAATAGCTAGTGACCAATGCTCTTTTTATTGATAATTTTCTGATACCATGTAGTGTTGGTAAATGGTGGCCAACCCTAACGAGCCCAATTAGGCTACACTGCGACAGGGGGTTGGACTAACCTATTCTGCTACTAAATAAACTATGGGTTGGCCTAAGGCTTAAAGAAGAGAATTGTAAGGGTAGGGGGGAGGGCTAAGGGAGGGTTTAGCTACGAGGGTAGCTGAGTGCTATGAAATACCAAATGATACAAGGGGGGGTATAGGTGATAAAATGGAGGAGGCGCCCAGAGAGGCTGGGGGCCTCCAAAGTTACTGTTTTTTTTTTTTAGTTTTTTTAGTTTTTTTTTGGGGGGGGGGTTCAAGATTTTCTGCGGTTAAGGTCGATTATAGAAGAGGGACTTAAGAATTCCCGGTTCCTGTTTCAGTGTCATTATATCCTCTGCACCTTGTGAGAATAGGGCGAGAAATGGTGGACGCATTTATGCGCGCTACACACCATGGCATAATGACCAAAATCGAATTCATTAATAGACCGTAAGTCAGTATTGCCGCCTGGGACGGAAGAGAAGCCATCACTTGTATTGAAAAAGCTGCCCAGAGAGATACTGTATATCGGGCACAAATAAAGGAAATACGAAGGGTCGTAGGGAAACCTGCAGAATGTCGCTGCGATTACCATCGAAGGGGTAGAGAGGGACGGACAGCATCCTCACGCCAGTTACACCGTCGGGTCTATATATGGACGGCCAGCGCGCGTTAAAAGTAACCGAAAAGGTCGCACGAAACCAGCCTCCCCCCGTGTACCACGGATACTTCCAATTCGACCGCCGCACCGAGTCGTGAATTACACAGAAAGGCCATAATAGTTGCAGCGACGAGGGTTGAGAAATAGAAACGCTGGAGGGACCTCATGGTACATGGCGCGCAGCAGTCAGGCTGGCTGTATCCTTGCCTAAGGAAAGTTCCGAATATACGACATAACATACCGGCCGGCCGAGTCGAGGGTAGCGGTAGTTTCCACTGGCTATAAAAAGGCCGGCCTGGACGATGCGCCATCTCACTAACAGCTTTCTCGCCTTTCATTACAGATCTCAACTCGACTAAAACCACCGCGTCCCTAGTACCATATCCATCCCTGGTTCCCCTGCGTCAATCTTATATCTACATTTTACCTCTTTGCCGTACCCACTTTTTCCACTACGTGCCATCAGGATGCAGAAAAGTTGCTACATCGTCGTGCTCCTCGCCATTATGTGCCAGGTCATTGCCCGGCCGCAATCTAACCCGTGCCGTGACGCCAACCCGACCTACCCCTGCTCCGATACAGAGGACGGCTCCTACTCTTCTGCCGATGAGGACGGTAGCAACCTGTGGGATACCAACTTTCTAAACTCCATGCGTCCGCTCACTCGCGTGGAGGACACCCACCAGGGCGAGCTCGCTCAGCCCGATGAGGGTAATAGCGACCAGTGGGATATCGACTTTCTAAACTCCATGCGTCCGCTCACTCGCATGGGGGACACCCACCAGGGCGAGCTCGCTCAGCCCGATGAGGGTAATAGCGACCAGTGGGATATCGACTTTCTAAGCTCGATGCGTCCACTCACTCGTATGAAGACCACCCACCAGGGCTAGCCCACTTAGCCGGATGAGCCCGACGAGTAGTCCAGGCGATTTTTAAGTATCGACACCAACTTACGACCCGCCATTCCGAGTATGAGCCCTCCTCTTCCGTGTAGGAGCCACTAGGACGGGTCGATAACATTAGGCGCAGTTTGCTGTTCACAACCAATCAATAAACCGTGATGTACTTTATAATGATAAAATTGTGGCAAAGTGTGTGCGGGGGGGGTGAAGAGTTAGGATGAGGTGAAAACTGAAGTCCAAGCTGGTATCGGTGAGGCATAAGGGTGTAGTGGGTCATTCTATTTTACACGTGGGGGGACGCAGGTCCACCCAATGATGGGCTAAGGGGCTCAGAGTGGATGAAAAAATTCGAAGGCAGGGCTCGGAGCAGACCGCTGGAGTAATAGTAAGAGGCACGGCCGCTCCACCTGTCATGGCTACCTTGTGCCTTACTAGCCGATTCATTGCTGTCCATGATCACAACATAATTATTTCGCACCCACCCTTGTCTCTGAGTAATTTCCTGTTACTGATTTTCTAATCCTCGTCCCGCCCATTCCAGCCGCCATGTCGAAACATAATCCAGACCTCATTCTCTGCCGCAAGCAGCCGGGTATCGCCATCGGCCGCGTCTGCTTTAAATGTAAGCCTAATGGTCGATCCCCCTCCCTAGTTGTGGGAGTTGGGAGCCAGCCATGTCAACCCCGTGGCTCTACCCTTGCAAAGGGAGCCCCTCCCCGCGATCTCCAGTGCAGATAACTCCGTGGCGACGACCTGGATGGCAATAACGCACCGCTTACTAATCAAGGGTCCCTAACCTTATACATTATCCCTGCCCTACAACGGACAGGCGACGGAAGATGCGTCCTTTGTGACTCCTTCGTGAGGCCCTGTACCCTCGTGCGCATTTGTGACGAATGCAACTACGGTTCGAACGAGGGCCGCTGCGTCGCCTGCGGTGGCCACGGAGTATCAGACGCCTACTACTGCAAAGAGTGTACCATCCTCGAGAAGGACGTAAGTAGCAACGTCGATTGTAATCGACCAACATGGCTCGGAGACCTCGTTCGTAATGAGCGCCATGCAACACAATCTGGCAACACACTAACATTCCTCACTGAACCACCCTCGTACGTCGTACCCGGTCGTGCTGCTCGGCCGGCCCTATCCTACCGTTGTCGCCCAAACCAGCGCGACGGGTGTCCCAAGGTGGTCAATCTGGGTTCCTCCAAGGCCGATTCCGTGTATGAGCGCAAGAAATACTGTAAGCTGATATACCCTGATCCTCCCTGCCCGGGAAGCTATGCGACTTCGCGCTATAACCCACTTACCCGGTTCCCTTTTAGATGGCGGGTCAGCCTGGCTCATACTGACTAACTTTTGCATTCCGTACGCCCCAATTACCTTCACTACCTCATGCCAGCCGGTTTCGTCATGCCTGCCTAACCGCCAGGACGCCGTTTCCCCGGGGTGGAACCAATACCAGCCGGCATCTGGGCCTTTATGTCGCTTGCTGTCCGTGCCACCCATCTCTAGATTGAAACTCCCCGATTTTGTCAACCGACGGTACTTAGCGTTCTGTAACTGACGAGCATGACGCTTTGTTTGGCAGTGAAAAATGCGGCCAAGTTCTATTGTACAGTAAACATCAACATGTCTATTATTCCTAAATGATTACTAAGCCACTTTCCTGGTCGATATGTCCACGATGCAGGATCCGAGGCCATATTATAGTCTGATTTTAATTAGAAATGCAGTATGTGGAGATGGAAGGAAGGAGCACGCAGTGTACAACGGGTTCAAAAATTGTGAGGAGAGCGACAGGTCTGTCAAATACAAAGTGACGGTTCGGATGC
>JANBPT010001217.1:0-12226 GCA_027575765.1 Tieghemiomyces parasiticus | reverse complement strand
AGGACCAGCGGACGTGGGGGTCGTGGCGGGTTTTACTAGGGGTGCAAGGTGTAAGAAATAAACGACGGGTAGGGCGAGAGGAAGGAGCAAAGGTGGGAAAGCGAGGGCGTAAGGAGTGCGATAGGCGTATAGAGAGAGCGAGATAGAACTGGGAGTGCTACGAATGCTAGACGTTACATTAAGTAGGTTTACAGAAGGAGAGAGAGAGAGAGAGTCATGGAGAGGGACAGAGGCCTAAGTTGATATAAGATAGTAAGTGGCAAGGTTCATGGCCGAGTGTGTATCTCCGGCGATTACATGGAAGTTTTGGCAACCTCCGGCGGATAGTAGCTTGAAGAAGCTGCATACTACCGCATCTATTACGCGGTTTTATTCATGGGCGTTACACGTGTGTACATGAATAACATATACAACAGGTAGGAATAATATATATATATATATATATAAAATGACTGTCCAGCAACTGCCTCAGTAAGTCTTCAGACATTCATTCAATTTTTGGGCTTCTTTTAATCTAATCATCGCCCTTTAGTTTTACCAGGCTACTACAAGTAGAACCTATAAATAAGTTTCGTTTCCGCTATGACCGTGGTTGCCTAAACAACCTCACACCACAACACGCAAGAATACAACCACCACCAACTTCACCACACTTTATCCCAGTCACTCACCTACGTTGTGAACGTCGGAATATATTTAATTAACGAGTATTAATGATATTTTATTGAAGTCAGAATACGATGGTAGCTGAATTAGAAGGCTTGGTGATGCGTCTCAACCTCAAAGTAATGGGCGGCAATTAACCAGACGGTAGGAAGAGAGAAGTTAGTTTAAGGTAAGTGTCCCAATACATTCGTGCATGAGGCGGTGTGGTCGCCTCTCTGTGGATGGCCTCTTGCGTGCTGATCAGCTCAAAGGTGTCGGAGGTGAGACGGCTTTCCCCACTTACACCACAGGTACACTCGGGCTAGAACAACAGTCGGTTTTCTATTCCCTAACTATTCTTCCGTAATACAACCATCTAAACCATCTCCTTTCGGACGACACTCGCCGCACTTCCTTGAGCTTCCCTACGGTTTTATTATGCTGTACACTAGCACTATACCTACAAGGCTAAGACACTGAGCTCTGTTTTATATAAAGCATCAAGTTGGTATCAACAATGACTAACTATCGCACCCTTGTCACTTACAGTTTCCAATATGAGAATATTCTCTTCCACAGCATACTCTTCATATAAATAGATATCTCAAATTCTCTAATAAAATTTTTATAAAAATTACGTCTTCTAATTGCATCTAGCACTTAGAAGTATTCACATCCCGAATTCCGAGCTATTTCTAGTACAATTGTCCGCAATTAGACCTGCCACACTTTGCAGCCTATATCCTCCATCTAGTGACCCAGTTCCTGACATTTCCATCGTCCTTAACCGCAACTTTTTTTGGGCCTCCATCGTATAAGCCATAGGGCGGCCTTAGATCGCGAAGGGGCCACCAATGACGTACAATGTCTAGTCAGTGGAGTCTAACCACCATGGACTTTTGTTCGACTCTTGGGCTGCCATACTAGCTGAATAACCACGTCACCAGGTACCTGGCTTTAATGGGAGTCTCCTCGGATTAAGCAGGCTAGAAAACGGGACTTGCTCAAACTGGTTAGTGTGTTGCGTCATAGGCGGCTGATACTGTCCCCATCGTGTTTGTCTCCATCACCACAGTCCCCTCCCCCCTTTTCTAAGCGCCAGCTTGACGAATCCTCTTGAGGAACTTAAGGCAGTATCCCGGTGAGTGACCGGTGCCCTATATCTGTACCTACCTACGTACTAAGAATACGCCCCATCCACTATGGCCCGATCCATGAGGATATACCGGGTCCAGGTCTGTCCTAAAACGTATATAATCGACCACGGATCGACGACCGACACTGTATTGTTGGGCCGTAGACCGTCTTTACTCGCCGCTAGATGATTCGACGATGGAATAGTGCCTGGGCAATCGGAGGTGTACTGGACAGCACTTGGAGACACCGAGTGATCCCTTGACCCTTTTATCCAATAGGCCCAAGAGAGTGTCCGATAGACTGTACCTAAGGTCGAAGCATGACGAACCCTTATCGGCAGCGGGTTGACGGTGGTGTCTGTTATGTACTGCAAGGGAGGACCGATCACACTGTGTAGCGAATTCATGGTGGAAATGAAAGGGAGGGTTGTGGCACTCCTTGCTAGTGGTGGCGGAACCCCCCCCCCCCCGCCCTTCGGGTTACACGGTAGGGGTTGTGGTAAGAGACGCATGGCCGTGGTAGCAGCTCGGGGTATTAGGGTAAGATATGGGGCGGGGAGGGTCCAAGCGACACCTTCGCCGGATTAAGTGGTGGCTAAGTGGCTACGGTGCCGCGGAACGAAGAAAGCAGTGGGTGGCCACCCTAAAGTCAGTTGCGCAGGAGAGAGAGAGAGAACAGGCTGTAGTTGAGGGAGAGGGAACACCCACTCTTAACCTTGTATTAATGGCTCAACTGCAGCGGTCGATTCTTGTTTTATTTTTTGCTTTGATTGCCTCGCGGCTATTCCATAAAGGCGTGCTGCTCAGCAGTAGACTCTGGTTGAGGCGCGGCGCGTAAGTGGACGGGAGGCGGACGGTAGTGCAGGGTCGGACGGTTTGGTAAGGCGGAAGAGGGGGGAGGGGCGGACTGGGTGTTCGTGAATCCATTCCAGCAGCAGAGCGCACGACGTCGTTTACGCCGATCGTGGGCCGTCGCATATATAGATCATCAAATCCCGTCGCTATATGCTCGTCATTCCCACTCTCCTCGCCGGCCACCAATCCATCGCTTAGCCATACTATGTATTGACCTGGCCGATGGACCCTTGGCCATATATATTCTCCGGTGTCGTCTTTCCCCTCAACCCCCCCCCCCCACACGCAAAACGTAGCGTATGAGGTTGGGCCAGTCCACACACTCCCCCCCCTTTTTGAAAGCTCCAGCCCGTGTTGCCCCTAGTTTATTTTACGGCTCGTAAAGCTGAGCACGTTCTCCCCCACCGTCTTTCTCGCTCACTGCTACCCCACGTGCCCACTGCCAGTCTCTTACTCGCTTGTGACGCTCACCTGGAGCGTCCTCGTATGCTATATTTGCCGAAACCGTACTCTGCTCTGCACCAGCCAGCCATTCGGCACCTGCTTGCCCTCCCTTGCCCTCCTTACGCTGCCACAAACTAGTTGCTGCTCGTGCTTGCCAACTCCGCCCAACCAGCCCGTACGGCCCTTACACTCCGTGCGGCTCTGCCTCCCGCATTTCTACCCTACCGCCGCCCGCCCATCCTTCCCACCACAACCCTACCCTACCCTGCCAACTCCACCATGGCAGCCGGAAACAAGATCGTGTCGGTGTCGATCCGCGTGTACGTCGAAGATGCCCGCCGCTACCACAGCGTAGTATGCCGCCCGCACAGTACCGCCCGCCACATCTTGCTGGATATGATTGACCAGGGCCTACTGGGCAACCCCATGGACCACATCGTGGCTGGCGTGTTGACCGCCGACCTGGACCCGGAACTGGGTCAGTGGGCGCTGTTTGAACTTATTAATGACTTTAGCGTCGAACGGCCCCTCATCGACTGGGAAAGGATTACCGACGTGATTGCCAGTTGGGAGAACTGTGCCACCAACTCCATCGTCGCCCGCCGGTACTCGCTGCGTCGGTACCTCAGCCCCACCGAGGGCGTGCCGCGGTCGCTCCCGCAGTACGATGGGGTTCTCCACGTCCAGCTCAAAAAGGGAAAGTTTCACAAGGCCCATTTTTACCTCGCGAACGGTCAGTTGTACTATTACAAGGACAGTAAGGTAAGTGTAGGCACAGCAGAGCGTAGAGACTGGATCACGAAGGGGAGGGGAGGGCGCATGGGGCTATTAACTGATGGCCTAACCCCCTCCATTTAACTCATGGGTATCCCCAAGTGCTTCTATGGCCGTGATGGAAAAGACGCATTCTGAAGGGCAGGACATAGGAAATACCCTGTCTGGTCTGTTCCTTAGATCCAGACCGACACAAAACCCACACCTCCCCACTTACTGGAATTCATGTCAGACTCGATAAGCCAGCAGCGCATTCATACCAACTGCCCTCTTGCCTCTCACCCCTCCACACCACCGGTCTCTTTCACCGCTCCCCCTTAGAAAAAGGTTGAAGTACCTTACACGTCATTAGATCATATGCAGGTTTACACCTTGTCGCAGGTGTCCAAGCGCGGTCCGACCAAGTATGCCATGGCCCTTAAGAACGAGTCATCCATTACCCTGTTTGAGAACCCTGAAAATGACTACGTGCGCCTGATTGCCGCTCCCGACGCGGAGTCGCTGAAGGCGTGGATGGTGGCCCTGCGTCTCACCAAGAACTATCTGATGTATCAGGAGGCCACCGAGGGTCTCGAAACTGGCACACCAACCGCCCCCGAAACCGGCCACGAGCCGACGCCAATGGAAACCTCCCCGGCCAGCAGCGGCGGTCGGGTGGCACGTCAGCCTTCCGTCAAAAAACCCGCGCCTACATTTTATGAGCAATTGGCGAGCGGATATGCCGGTAAGAGTGATTCCGCTTCGCAGGCTGCTGCCACCGCCGATAGCCGTCACGGCACCAGCGCGGCTGCTACAGCCCATCAGGAGAAGCTCACAGCGTCGGAAATTAGCCGTATGGTGCTTAGCCAGCAGGGCACCATGGCCTCCGGCGCCAAGCCAGCCCCCCACACCCGGCGCAGCCCGAGCAAGTCCCGTGCTGAGGGTCCCCTGCGATCTTCACCGCCACGTGGTAGCCCTTCCAAGGAAGACAAGGTGCGCGGGCCTTTCCAAAACTTTGACGACGAAGGCTTCAAACCCGGATCATTACTCAGCTACGACTTCCAGAAGATCGCTGAAACCCACAAGGAGATCCGGCGGGAGCAAGCCGGGCGTGTGGTCGACCCCAATGACCTACGTAATCTACCGGCCCACTTGGCCGACGATGACGCCTTCCGCGCCGGGTCGTTACTATCGCGGTCGGCCACTACGGCGGGGGAAGCAGCCCCAGAGCCAGTCCCGCGGCCCGACGGGCCTCTTCTGAGTTTCGAGTCGAAATTCCAAAACCTGGGTGTATCGCGTTCGCGGACGATTGGGCACGGGAACCACCGGCAGGCGGCCACGCCCACTGCCGCCGCCGCCGAGTACACCTCCCACCGCGCCCCTAAAATGTCACTGGGCAACCCAGCCAACCAGGAGTTGATCGAGGACGCCATTTTCAAACCCGGGTCCCTGCTTACCCGCGCCAAGTCCCAGCACGCACCAGCCCGCACGGGCGGTCGGTCCGGAGTGCCGGCCGGTCCGGAGCCGTTTCACCATGCGGCACCCTCCGCCGGCCATCCGGTACCCACCATGCCGTCCGTTACTCGCCTGGGCCGTAGTCGGACGACAAAGGAACGGACCGACCGCGATGGCCCTCTCGTCCAACATGGCCACCAGCCTCACCACTACCACCACCAACCATCACCGCCATCGCAGTCGCCGCATCATCCCCAGCGTCATCAGGCGCAACAGGTACCCCATTCCACCCCGGCGCATTACTATGCCCACCGGCAGGCCACCGAGGCCCATCCCGCTCCGCCCATGCCCACCAAACCGCTGATTGACATTCAAAAGACCAGTGGTGCGACTCGATCTAGTGAATACCCTTCACCTAGCCAACCTCGATCGGCTGACCAGCTGTTCGCGCCCAACTCACTCCTGGCGGGCGGCCGGTCTACGCACGTCAGCCCTAACCATTCTCTTCAACGCGGCCCGTCCAGCCGTAGCCGCCGAAGTCGGAGTACTCAGGACAGCGACAATGACCACGAAGATGATGATGATGAACGGCCCCTTGGCAGCCGGTACGCTGGTCGACCGGCAACGGCAGGAACGGCGACAATGGGGAATAGTCACGGCAATGCGGGTGGTGATGACTACGGAGCTGGCCGTCATGCCCACCCGAAGCCACTACTCAACCTGGGGGCAGCCGGTGAGCTGCCCAAGCTGGATACGGTCCCCGCCCCGCGGTCCGTCGCCCGAGGTAACCAGTTTTTCAAATTTTAGTATTTCACCGGGCAGCTGTCTTCGCCCACCATACTTTTTTTTAATACCGATCTGTGTAACCTATTTTTAACGGTGCTTGTTCACCATCGAGCACCACCCTTCAGTTTGCGAGGGGGTGGCGGTCCATATTTGTACGGGGGGGGCATCTATGGCCCTCCTCTTGCTCCTTGTACGGCAGCCATTTAATACAATAAACGCCTAGTGAGTTGAACGGCTTTGTTTGGTAACAATCGGAGCAGGAGCAATGATTCACAGGGTGTGAAATGGGGGCAGGCACACCACGCTACAGGTGGTGGAGGGGAGGGAGGCAGTTGAAGACGGTAGGGGCAACTAGTACCCTAGTTAAAACACGACGCCTCGTCCCCATTGCAAAACTATAGGCCAATATCACCCTAAGGCCATGAGTATATAGACAAGGGGCCCTTGGCTACAGGTATATCGTCTTCCTGGCATCCCTTTCCCGATATCCCGGATCGCGAGGCGCACCTGTGGCGAGGAGGACTGAACCCAAATAGCGGCGTATACCAATTGGCGGAGTTGCAATATTGGCTGGCCGGCGCTCTAGTGGCGCAAGGGGATTGGTCGTAGCGCGAGGCGGAAGGCTTACCTGTGTCGCGCCTTGTATCGGCTTGGATCCGGGCGGAGGGTAAAATGGGCGGTTAGGGGGTTCGGTTGTTGTGGGTCTCCAGGCCAGCCCGTTCTTATTGGTGGCGAAGGTCCCACCAGAGCCCGATCCCTCCCTCCCTCCTCCCCTTCGCAAGGCTCACTACAAGTCACGTTGCAGTGTATCGCATCGGTCCAGTATAAGGACACCTCCTATGACGGCCCCACACTGCCCGATTCGCAGGAAAAATAAAATAACACACACACGCACAACAAAGTCGGGGTCGCTCCACCTGTGCAATGGCCTGTGTGGCCCTGAGCCTTAGCAGCGGCCCGCGTCGCCTTCCCTTCGCACACACACAAACACTTGCATCCCGGAGTGGGAATATAGGGGGATTCGCCGTGTCCCCCGCCTGCCTCTCGCCTATCTCTACGCAGATCACGGCACCCCCTCCTCCACCTCCTCGCCAACTCCCCCACGCCCGCTCCCCACTCTGCCCGCTTGGAGCGGGGCGTGGGGGAGACCAAGCTCCCACCGCATCCACCCCATCTCACTGTTCCATATATGCGTGGGCATCGCCTGCCTGAGCAGCACAGGACTGATTACAAGTCCGCTACGGGTCTAGTGCCTCGCCCCGCCGCTTCTGCTCCCATCTCCCGCCCGCGTGTACCATGCCATAATTTTTAAGCTTCCTCGCTAGGACCCCGTTTGCCTTTGTTTCCCAATCGGGTTGACTTCTCATCTATCGACGGTTTCGTTCGTTTCGTCTACACTTCAATATCATATCCCTCCCTCTGTTCGACCTGACCATCTGTTTTTTCTAAACTTTCCACCAGTTCATCTGCCCTCTTTTACGCCTCTACGCTTGCGCTCATCTATCCCCCTACCACTTCCGTCATCTCTTGCCACAATGCGTGAAATCGTCCACCTCCAGACCGGTCAGTGCGGTAACCAGATTGGTACCATGTTCTGGGAGACCATCTCCAAAGAGCACGGTCTCAACGCTGACGGTCAGTACGCCGGCGACAACGACATCCAGCTCTCCCGCCTGGACGTCTACTTCAACGAGGCCTCCAACAACAAGTACGTGCCCCGGTCCGTCCTGATCGACCTGGAGTGCGGCACCATGGACGCCATCAAATCCGGTCCGCTGGGTAAGCTGTTCCGCCCCGACAACTACATCTTTGGCCAGAACGGCGCCGGCAACAACTGGGCCAAGGGCCACTACACCGAGGGCGCCGAGCTCGTCGACCAGGTCCTGGACGTGGTGCGCAAGGAGGTGGAGAACTGCGACAGCCTGCAGGGTTTCCAGATTACCCACTCCCTGGGCGGCGGTACCGGTTCCGGCCTGGGTACCCTGCTGGTGAGCAAGATCCGCGAGGAGTACCCGGACCGCATGATGGCCACCTTCTCGGTGCTTCCGTCCCCTAAGGTCTCCGATACCATCGTCGAGCCCTACAACGCCACCCTCTCGGTGCACCAGCTGGTTGAGAACTCGGACCAGACCTTCTGTATCGACAACCAGGCCCTGTATGACATCTGCCAGAACACGCTCAAGCTTAGTGCGCCGACCTACTCGCACCTCAACAACCTGGTGACTACCGTCATGTCCGGCGTGACCACCTGTCTGCGCTTCCCCGGCCAGCTCAACGCTGACCTCCGCAAGATGGCCGTCAACCTGGTGCCATTCCCGCGTCTTCACTTCTTCATGATTGGGTCGGCGCCGCTCAGCGCCTCCGCCTCGTCGTCCTTCCGCAACCTGACCGTGGCCGAGCTGACCCAGCAGATGTTTGATTCGCGCAACATGATGGCCGCCTGCGACCCGCGCCACGGTCGCTACCTGGCCGTCACCGCCATCTACCGTGGCAAGATCTCCCAGCGTGAGGTGGAGGACCAGATGGTCCAGGTGCAGAGTAAGAACAGCTCCTACTTTGTCGAGTGGATCCCCAACAACGTCAAGACCGCCATGTGTGATATCCCGCCGGCTGGTCTGGCCATGTCCTCGACTTTCGTGGGCAACAGCACCGCCATCCAAGAGCTTTTCAAGCGTATCAATGAGCAGTTCTCGTCTATGTTCCGCCGCAAGGCCTTTTTGCACTGGTACACTGACGAGGGCATGGACGAGATGGAGTTCACTGAGGCCGAGTCCAACATGAACGACCTCGTGTCCGAGTACCAGCAGTACCAGGATGCTACCGCTGAGGAGGAGGAGATGTACGAGGGTGAGTACGAGCACGAAGGTATGGAGCACGAAGAGTAAAGCCTCACCGTATCTTGTGTGAGTGAAGGGGAGGTCTTCAAACGGGGTGGGGGGGGGGAGGGACAAAAACCCTTGAGAAATGGAGAGGGAGGACACGAAACCATGGCGTTGTTCGTCCACAGAGGGGCAAGGGTTAAGCGCTAAGGTCCTTTCTGCCGCTGTGGACCGTTCAGCCTCGGGTCTCTCGGCTCTGTCGCCCCCCCCTTCCCCCTGCTTGATTCATACCTACCATTCGATCTAACGTTAGCATTGATAATACATACTTCTTGTAAGCAACGTCCTTCAGGGCCTGGCCAGTTGTCTCTGCAGGGGAGGCCAAAGAGTTAAATGTGATTGATCGGAGCAGTATAATAGTTACGGACGGAGCGGTATAGGAATTATAGAGAGTTACGGATAGGTAGGCCTTAATGCCTGTAAACTGCGTAAGGTGGACTGGGGTAGCAACAGAGTTTATGCGTGACGTGACTTCTGGGTGGCATCATTAGATCCAATCACCCCCCACCCCCTCCCGACCCCCAATATTATTTACACACATCTGGCCCCTCCTCATTCCGCAGATGTTATCACCGTGCTACGTCCCTCTGACATCCACCATCGTGCGCTTTCAACATCACATCACGCACACCCCAACCGCACACTCCCTCCCGCATCGCCCGTACTTCTAATCTTTCCTTTCCAACGCATCCTATCCGCCACCTATCCAACCCTCTTGCATTTTCGGCCCTCCTCCTGCCTCCATGGCCAAGTACAGCAATTCCTTCCGGGCCGGGGGCTGGGACCCCATCATGATCATTGCGCAGATCGCCGCGGTCCATTCGATATCCTACGTGACGGTGGCACTACTCGTGACGGCGGCGCAAATTCTACTGGGGGTCGACAGCTCGCTAGACCACATTCTGCACTACCAGTCGCTTCGCGGCGATACGGTGTTTGGGTGGACGCTGGCCGTCATCTGGCTGGTACAGGCCGGGGTGGGGGTCCTCCTACTGGGCTACATTGTGGAACGTGTCCGTCTGTGCATTGACTTCACGCTGACGTTCTACTTTATCCACCTGGTGATGGTCAGTATTTATTCCCACCGGCTGCCAGGATATTTCTTTTGGTGGTTGAACCTAGCCCTCGATGCCGCCGTCATGAGTATGGGCGGGGAGTGGTTCTGTATGAAGCGTGAGATGCGGCCTATCCAGTTTGGTGGGGAGCCGGACCGTGATCTCGGTAATGGTAGTGGGCGGGACGCCGCCGGAAGGGGGGGTATAAGCGCAGGGCCTGCCGCCGTCGGTAGTAGCCATAATGGTGGACGAAACCTGGTGGATGACTTGAGCGACGACGGACTGGACGATAGAGAGGAGTTGCACCCGGCGCGTGACGACCACCGGGCCACTTTGAACCTACGGACATCCCGAAACTAACCGCCTCGCTCGCAAGCTCTCCGGACATGCCTAACTTTGGCCAACTAACATTCCGCAAACTGCGTTATTTTTTCTCTTTGTACCATTATCTACTGCATAACCCGTATTTTTCTGTTTCGGCCTTCGAGAACCTCTACTGATTATAGAAAGCTTATTTATCCCACCTATTCTTTTTTTTAAAACCAGAGTTTCTGCCCATGGAAGTAATAAAGCTCGTTCCTAGCTATTTACTTCGGACCGTGAGCGGCCTCGCCGGATAGTTACACTATGTTGGTCTCGATATACCTTTACAGATACCGCTCTATGTTGGGATCTGACGCCAGAGTCCATCCGACAACTTCAGATCCTTAGTACTCAATGTTCTCTGAATTTGACCACATAGGCCGAACCAAAGGTCATAGCCTACATGGTTCTTGAAAGACTATGGCCGTATAGCCCCTATAACCCCCTCCCTTGGTGTCACTCGCCGTTCGCTCACTTGCATATTGTATTAATTGATAACTGTTTAGCATTTGCGACCTTTTGGTATCTGCTTTCTGCTTTCCCCAGTAAGCCCCATAAACCCAGCAACCTTTTCCCACCAGTGTTTAACCCTTTTAAAACCATACACACACACACACACACACACACAGGGTACGGTGGAAACGGACTCGAGATTGCTCTACTGCATCGCAAAAATAATATAAAATTAAAAGTCGCCAACGATACGCATCGCTATCCGATACATTGATCCGCCGGTTTTCCTATGGACTTACTCGGGGCTGACAGCGGCCAGTAGGATGGCATCGTCACTGGCGTTGCGACCTAGATCTGCTTTTGTGACACGCTTATCCGTATCAGCCTCTGAGCATAGTATCTTGATGCATCCTGGTATCAACCATAGACCCGCTGGGGCCTTCTGGTATTCGAAATCCACCGGATTCCAACCCAGCGACTAAAGCACCTACTCTGATAGGTGACTAGCAGGACCCCACCGTAAGGTTTATATAGTTGGTGCGCATATTTAAGATATTCAAACTGGCACTAAGATTCATGAAGCACCTTTCATCACCTGGGGTTTTTCATAGAGATTTTAACTAAACTACGTGTATAGTCCATCGTTCTCTATTCTGGAAAAAGAAAAATCCCAAGTAAAATATACATACGCTCGACGCAACCCTCTTATCAGGCACACACGCATAACGAAAACGGAATTGGAGAGCCGGTCACCCCTCGTTGCCAGTGACGAAAGGTGGGCCCTTTGTGGCGGATTAAGGCCTCAACCTCGAATTCGGGGACTACTCGATTTAGCCAGGCGTACCGCTCTTCTCGTTCCCGCCCATCCCTTCACCTCTGCTTTAGACGAGTTATGTCGTGGCCCTCCACCCTTTCCTCCCCTCATCTTTCTCCGCCGTTCATTTCCATGGGTGTAAGTACTATGATAACCGAGTCGATACCGTATTCTTTACTCCTGCGGCAATCGCGCGTGTTTCCTCTGCTGTGGGATACCTGGAGACTCAGTGGTTTTAATTCAACATTACCCGCTAATTTAACATTGCCGCCGAAACCTATTGATCGGCTTACGAGTTGCCCGCTTTATCTTAGGCCCAACACCACCTTCAACCCGATACGCCATATTGGATTGAATACGCCACTATTTTCCACGCTACTGACCAACACCCGTCTCATTATCGTGGCGGCGCCCATCTATATCTGTATTGGTATTACTGTCGTTTGTGTATTCGCTGGCTTCCGTCCGCCCCTTCCCTGCCTCGAATTGCTACTGTCGGGGAGGGAGAGGGGAGACGGATGGCATCGGGCGAGGTACACGTATTGAATGACCGGTTCGCCGGCCGTTTACGAATTCTGGGTGTTCGCG
>JANBPT010001216.1:0-12295 GCA_027575765.1 Tieghemiomyces parasiticus | reverse complement strand
CTGACGGTGGCCGAGAAGTACGTCGATGCATTCGGCAACCTGGCCAAGCAAGGTACGACGGTCATCGTCCCCACCGACGTCAACAACGTAGGAAGCATGGTCGCCCAGGTAAGTTACCCACGCATCCGGACGGACGGAGTTGCCGTAGAGACCGGTAAAGACTGTACAGCCTAGTACCCGCTCCTATCGTCCTACGGTCAGACCAAAGGCCTCATGACGAACTACTTGCTTGAACTGCCCGGCTTCGGACTCAAATGTTTCCTTCTCTCCTCGCTACAACCTTCCTCAATATCATCGCCATTCACCCCGTGCCCCCCCCCAGGCCCTCGCTGTGTACAAAAACATTAGCCAGGCCCGGGAAACCCCGACGGCGCCGCCGAAAGATTCTCGAAAGCAGGCCATCCTCGATACCCTTCTGCCTCAGCAGGACACCCCACCGGCTCGCAAGTAGTGCGGTTCTTTTCAGCCGGTTCAAAAGAACCTCACGACGCCTTCATCGTTTGAGGTTGGTCCTTCCCGTGATGCTTGCCTGTACGTCATTAACGATCGGATCCACTCTAGAACTCACCTCAGGCTGACCGAATGGCATTAGTGGCCTCTTTTTTTTTTTTATAAATATGCACCGGTGCACTTATATCCCTATCCCGAACAGACCGGCTGAAATGTTGCATAGTGTACGCTCTTTATACTGGATCCGTACCTCCGCACGCTCTAGGCATCGACGTGAGCACCTCCGCTCCGCGGTTGGTTTACTTTACCCCGTATGTCATTCTACTTAAGACCTCCAGTGGGCGAACATGTGCCACCTTAAATATCCGCAGAACTGTGGTGACAGTGTCAGAACGCTCCGTTAAGAACCAAACTTCAAATGGCATCCAGCGAGCGTGTCTGCAGCCACGAGTCGTCAGCCTGGATCACTATATTAAAACGGCCTTCTAGCTTACCAGGGCGCCTTCCACCGTCCTTACTCCAGTGGTCACTAACACCGGCATGAGGTTATTGAGGTGCTGGATATCTCTTCCACGTTTATTACCGGGCGAACTAGTTGTTTTTTTTGTACTATAATCCACCGCTCATACAGCTTCTATCGCCCATAATGCACCTTTTCTTTTGGGCTAGACGCCTCATGACAGGTACAACCTATCAGCTACTCTGTCTGAGCTTACCGGGGTGTGATGTGTTTAGTGGTGGTATTCCGAAAGCTGGCCATCGTTCAGTTCCTTTATTTTAGCTATGCACAAGGTGGACAAACTAACGGGCCATCTCACTACGGCATTGGTGCCAGGCCGCCCACTTTTCGTATCTAGAGTCCTTTCCGACCATGGACAGATAGCCCGTCAAGCCCGGGCAATGTACTTGCGGGTCTCCAGGTCAATGACCACCTGATCACCAGGGTGCACAAAATCCGGTACGGTTACCTTGACACCGTTGTCAAGTTCGGCGGGGCACAGGTTGGCGCCTTTCGCCCGGCTTGCCTTGGGCGTCACGTTGGCAACGGTGTAGGTGGCAGATTTCGGCAGATGAACTAGGAGCGGCACGTCATCCTCCAGGGATTGGACTTGCAAGGTCATGCCATCTAAGCCCAATAATCCATGGAAGGTCAGAAAAAAAAAGAAAGGCAGGCGATGAGAACCAGACTAGGTAGAGAGGACGTGGGGCAGTGGGGAGAGGCGTGTGTATGGATGGGCCGCCGCCGAAGATCCTTATGAAGTCAGTCATAGTCGAGGCTGGTTACTTACCTTGGACCAGCTTGGCCATGTCGGGACCGCCTGGTTAGCGGCGGGGATAGGGTGGGGTTAGATAAAATGTTGCAGATACGAATGGGTACGGTTAGGGGGGGGGGAGGGGGAGGTGGACAGGTGAAAACAACGCAGTCGAGGCGTTTCAATGACCATCAGGTTGCGAGTGAGGTCTCGGCGCTTCCTAGCTTACCCGAAAGCATATCGGCACTGATTTCGATTTCCTCCAGGCTGGCGGGGTTCATTAGATGCAGCGTGCTGTCAACGGTGTATAGGAATTCATGCGGACGCGACTTGAGGTGGAGTACTGCCGAGGGGTGTAGTAGATGGTGGGTTAGGTTAGGGCCGGAAACGGTGACGTGGTGGAGAGGCCAGGCACCGCTGCCTCCACACGAGGTCCCGAAGGACCATCGAGTCGTACCACCGGCGCTTGTCGTCTCCTCCAACCTCCACTTATTACGAACCGCGGCCGCTTCACTCACCTTCAAACTCGGTGTCACTCTTGCAGCGCTCTACCTTCTTTTGACCAGTCACGGCGTTACGCAGTTCCATCTGGGAGGCGAGTATCGTATGGGACACATAAGGTAAACCTCCGTCAGTGGAGAGAGGAATAGTGAGATGATTGTGAATGGGGTAGCGTCCGGCAGACCTTACGGGCGGTCCGTGGTCAGGCGGGGGTGCCTGCACGCACGACTTGTGCCGAGGCAACATTCCTTTGGGCTTACCTTGACCAGCCCGACCCCGCGGCCGGTCCCACCAAGTTCCCGGCGCACCACTACCCAGGGTGCTGATGCGTATTCGATCACATTGCCGGCTCGTAAGGAGCCGCTGGCCGTCCGGTACGTGCGGAGCGTTTGGGCAAGGCGGAGTCCCGGGGTGGTTTGCGGTGCGGGCTGTGGGGAAGCGGCCAGGGCGCGGCGGAAATGGGTCAGAAAGAAACTAGCCATGGTGGAGGATGACGAATTCCCAACGATGAGGATACAAAAGAGCATGCGGTAACGGCCGCATGTCTCAACGAGGCGGTGGCAGAAGAGCGGAGGGGCCGCGATCCGCCGGTGTGCAGGGGGCGGGCAGCAGGGTTGGGCTGAGGCGTCTCCCTACCCAGGCCCGGGGCCAAATGTAGCATGAACGAATCGAGGGGCCCCAGGCTCCTGCCTCTAACCAGGACAACGCAGGCATGCCGTCTCTCAGGCCCCATGGTGCGCCACCGCTCCCTCCTTGGGACTGTCCATTCCTCTGCTTTTGACTCTGAGGCCGCGGCTTGAGTGGGCCACTCAGCCCCCCCCCCCTTCTACCGCCACTGGCAACTTCTCACCCTCCCTCCGCTCTCGTATGCAACATACAACCTTGTGCAGTTTGCCTCCGTCTTACTTGTCCAGCCACTTACTCGGTTTCCCCCCTTTCCCCCTTTGCCTTATTGCCTCTTAGTTTTTCCGCCCATTACTCCACCCCCCCACTGCCACAACCACCTCCTCCCCCATCCTTCACCGTTGACCCGCGGCCATGGCCGACGACTCGCCCCCCTCCGCCCTGGCGTACTTGGTATATGACCTGACCGTCTGGTTCTTCTGTCAGACTATCAGCATCTTCTTTCGCGACATTGGTGAACGCAATGCCCACTCGATCCCTACCGAGGGCCCCGTCTTCTTCGTGGCGGCCCCGCACCACAACCAGTTCGTCGACCCTATCGTGCTCTTGCGTCACTGCCGGCGCCGTGTGTATCTGCTGACCGCCGCCTCCAGTATGAAGCGGCGGTTCGTGGGCGCCTTTGCCCGGGCCATCCGCTCTATTCCCGTGGCCCGTGCTCAAGACTGTGCCGTAGCTGGTACCGGTCGCGTGCGCTTGGTCGACCGGTACCACGCCCCCACCCGCCTGCTGGGCGTGGGCACCCAGTTCACCTCCCAGTTACACCCCGGAGATTCGGTGGCTATCCCAGACGCCTCGGGGTCCAGCGAGGTGGTACGGGTGATGAGTGATACGGAGTTGGAGGTGCGCCGCGAATTCAAGGACTTGCGCGCCCTTGAGGCCCTGACCCAGCCCGACGGAACCCCCTTTAAAATTTACCCGCACCTAGACCAGTCCGGCGTCTACGACGCTGTCCATCGCCGCCTTAACCAGGGCGACTGCATTGGCATCTTCCCCGAGGGTGGCTCGCACGACCGCGCCCAGATGCTGCCCCTCAAAGCCGGGGTGGCCGTCATGACCCTCGGTGCCATGGCCGAGAACTCCGACCTCAACGTGCGCATCGTGCCCTGCGGTCTCAACTACTTTCACCCCCACAAGTTCCGCTCGCGCGCCATCGTCCAGTTTGGGGACCCCATCAGCATCCCGCCCGCCCTAGTGGCCCAGTTTAAGCGCGGCGGGACCGAAAAGCGCGAAGCCTGCTCTAAGCTGCTGGGCGTCATCTCGGAGGCCCTGCAAAGCGTCACCATTAATACCCCAGACTACGAGACCCTACAGCTTATCCAGGCCGGACGCCGCCTGTATCGGCCCGACGGGCGCAAGCTGTCCATGGGCCAGGTTGTCGAGCTCACCCGCCGCTTTGTCAAGGGCTACATGATCTTCAAGGACCACCCGGCCGTCGTGGAACTACGTGAGCGCATCGCCGAATACAACCAGGACCTCAAGTACTACGGTTTGCGGGACCACCAGGTGGGCCGCATGGTGCTCAACCGTGCGGATGCCCTGGTTCTCATGGCGTGGCGCCTGGTCTGCTTGGGCGTGATGGCCACCCTGGCCCTGCCTGGCGTGGTCCTTAATGGGCCCGTGTTTGTGGCCGCCAAGCTCATTAGCAAGCGCAAAGCACGCGAGGCCCTGGCCAAATCCACCGTCAAGATCGAAGGCCGCGACGTGCTGGCCACCTGGAAGATTCTAGTGTGCCTGGTCTTCTTCCCAACCCTCTACCTGACCTACGCCGCCTGCGCCGTGTATTGGCGCGTTACCCGGCCCGCATGGTTCACATCGTCCTCGCTGGCCGTGTTGCGCGCCGTGGGGGCAGGCCCGCCGGTGTACGCCGCCTTGCTCACCCTAATCAGCTTGCCCGTGCTCAGTTTCGCCTGTCTGTGGTTTGGCGAGAGTGGACTAGACATTTACCGCTCTATCCGTCCGCTATTCTTGGTACAGCTCTTGGGCGCCGACTCGGCCCGACAGCTAGCACGACGCCGGGAGGCCCTTTCGGACGATGTAACGGACCTCATTAACGAGCTGGCTCCCAAGATCTACCCGGACTTTGACGAGGCGCACACCCTCAGTGAGTTTGCCGGCGGAAAACGGCGTCGGCGGCCCGTTCGCGGTCCCCTGGGCGAACCTGTGGCGGCCGAAGGGCCCGATGGCGAAGATACTACAGGTGGCTCCCGGTTCAGCTTCCCGGCACTCACTCCGACCACCATGTCCCGGCTTAACTGGGTGTCCCCGCTCGAATTTCTGGGTACCTACTCTAGCCAGCGTCCAGCCACCCCCGGGGAGTTTACCCGGTCGGTGGGCGACTTCTTTGGTGTGTCAGATTGGCGCTGGGACAAGAGCGAGGGGGAGTCCCGCCCGGCTTCGGACGCCGAATCGTCCCGCCACCTCTCCCGCCAGTCCAGTCACACGTCGCTGTATGGCAAGAAGGCCAGTTTTGCGGGCCACCCGGGTACCACTGGTGGCCTCAGCGCCCTTACCCAGCTGCACCCGGCCAGTGCTGAAGGATCGGACGCGGAAGCAGCAGTGTCCGACGAGACTGAGTAGCCCAGGCCTGGTTACCCGCCGGATCCCCGGATTAATGAATGCTATTAAGTATGCGCTGGGCCCTCGACACTTCGACCCCTCCTTACCCTCCACACCGTCTGCATTCAACTCTTACATCCGGATAATATCATACTCGCTTCGTCCTTTTTTTTTTGTAACCCATGTACATGATTTGTGTATTAAATTGTACCGCCATCACTTGCGCCTCTCATCGTTGCAGAGACGTGAAGGGTGGGGAGGGGCCCGATACGAGTGACCTGCGCTACGCAGCCATAATAACCCAAGAGCGAAGGAGTACTCGGCGATTTCCTATGCGTAATGACAAGGACGTCATTGCTGGGCTGATGATGGCTGAGCCGCTACAATATATAGCCCCTCCGCAGAAGGATACCCCAGTTAGTTGGGCTGCCTTGGATAGGGGTTAAACTTGCGTCTTGATATAATTCTCCACCACCCAGGAGATCACTGTTCCCAGCGGACCTGTTTGGCAGTTCGGTACTCTTCTATGCCCAACCTCCTCGCCAAGTCCGCGGCCGGGTTGCCCCCCCCTCAACCTTGCCTCGGGGACGATAAGGGTTCAAGGGGCCTTCGTCTTTGCACTGTTCTAACTGGCCTTATCTGACAGTGATTCTCGTCGTCGATTAATATCGGCGGTCAACGTGACAATTGACCTTTGCCCAAGCCGGGTGATGCACGCCGCTGTCCAGATTGGCTTGGGTTATTACGTTTGTTTCGTTTCTTCATTAGTCGGAAATAATTTCCAGGGGATGCCCCAGGAGATGAATATAGGAATGCGCTCACTACTCGTATATACTGAAGGTGGGAGTGGCCGAGGTGTTGGGAGGAGGATGAGGAATGCAAAAAAATGGGTTGGAGGTGGTTGGCACCCGCTGGCAGATCAACGGCCGGCTAGGTGTTGGAAGGTAATGCAGCCAAATCAGGCGTTTCGGAGGGCGTACTCGGCGGGGAACCAGCCCCGAGGCCCGCCGGGGCCCAGCTCACCGTGGTACCAGTAGGCGGGTGGGCCTTCCGGGGTGGGTAGGGTCGCGACGCGACGCACGACAAGGGGTACACCAGCAGCGAAATTGAGTTCGTAAGGGGCCTGCGCGGTATACGCGGACAGAGCGAAGCACACAAAGTCGGCGGGCCGCACCTCGGCGCCGGCAAATGGGTCGGCCGGGGTAAGGGGGGCTGAGCGAAGGGACCCCACCAATCCCCATGAGTCAGATCGGTTGAGCAGGACATCAGGTAGGCGCGGCACCGACGATAGGACCCCCGGTGCCGGGCCGGAGTTCTGCCGGGACAGGGTGCGTGGGGTAAGGTCAGTGGCGGCGCTATCAAGTGAGACCAGTGAGTCAAAGAACGACGGGAGAGCGCGGTGTGGCGAGACGGGCGGGGATGGATGCGGGGAGCCCGCCTCCGACCAGGACTCGTCAGGGGTACGGAAAGGATCGCCAGGGACTTCGCCCTCAGGTGTGGGCAGGAATAGTGTGGAGGCATTCTCGGTGACACCAGCATCCTGTAAAAAGTCAATGAGGACCGCCCGCCGCCGTGATAGGGACGATTCGCGGGAAAGGCCTGGGCGGTTCTTGACACGGGCTGGGTGGGCGACGGCGGCGTACTCGTCGGGGGGCAAGTGCAGCAAGGACGGCATGGGGGCCTCCGGAGTCAAGGTGGAGGCCACCGTCGAAGCCTGCGAGACACGGTGCCGGGACTTGTCAACGCACCACTTGATATTGTCGTGGATACGCTCCAGTTTCTCGCTGAGGCTCAGGGCCACCGTGGCGGAGGGCTCTCGCGCGGTAGACGCCGACAGAGACGGCCGGATAGGCACCATGTTGAGGGTGTCGATACGCGTCAGATCGGCGGCACTAGCGGCAAGGCGGTCGTCCCACCCCTCGTCATCGCGAGCGGGTCCTACGTAAGAGAATCGGTGGGGGTGGGTGGGTACGGTGAGGGCCAGGCGGTAATCCGGGGCGATTCGGTCCAGCACCACGTCTCCGTCAAAGAACCGGGTGCGCAGGTCGCGGGCGCAGCGTGCGTAAAAGGCGGTCTGCACGGCGAGAAATCGGTTCGTGACCGCCGTGAAGAGATCAGCGGCATGGCGGAGGAATACTGGCAGCTCCGCACTGAGCTGGACTCTCAGCATTTCGTACTCGGCGGCGGCCTCGGCCAGGTTGCGCTCGGTGGGGAGCGGGGTATCGCCCTGCTGGCGCAGGGTGGCAAAGCGAACGTGGTCAATGTACCGCTCAGTGTGCCGACGGATGACCAGCGCTGGATTGTGAAACAGGCCGACTAGGCACTGCAGGGCGGGCCATACCTCAGTGGCTACGGCCTTAGCAGCGTCGCGAACCACCACAGTCTCGGCGAGGGCGGCGTGGCGGACCAAGGCTTCAGCGCGGAACAGCACCGTGTGCGGACCGGGCTCGGGGCCCAGAAAGTCGTGGCAGCTGTGGGCGAGCTGGACCCATCGGGCTGACCACCGGGCAACCGCGTACAGCCAGGCCTCTGAGTGGCGGCGGAAGGTGTGGGCAGCGGCTAGCTGGTGGTCGAACCGAGCGATCAGGGCCGTATAGGCCTCTTGGCCTGCGCTCGAACGGCGGCGAGGGGACAAGCTGGGTGGGGTGGCGGCGGCGGCGGGCGTCGCGGTGGTCGAGGACGACGGGGACGCCGTGGCCAGCTCACCCCGCGAGGTCCGACCCCGACCCAGCGTGCGTACCAAGCCCGCCCGTAGGGAGGTGGATAGCTCCTTGAGTCCAGCCTCGCCGCCACCGGCGCCCGCGGTGCTCTGGCCGCGACGGGCAAGGGTGGCGTGCGACCGGGAGTGCGAGAGTCTGCGGGGTTCGCCCGGGGGAGAAGGGGGCCGCGAAGTCGACTGCGGCGTCGTGGGCGAGCGCAGGTTGGCCGAGGAACGGGTGTGGATGAGGCGGGCGGGGGAGTCGCGCACACTGGGCCGGCGGGGGGCACTCCGTTTGGCCAGGGCGGCAACTGCGAGTCGATCGCTGGCCCCCAGGTTGACGGACACGAGCGCGCCATGGCCGTCGAGGATCCGGTGAACGAGGGCGATGCGGCGTTTGGCCTGATTAAGATGGTCCGCCAAGGCCTCGGCCTTACGGTGGGCACTGGCGAAGGCGGCGTGGGCGGCGGGATCGGCGGTCGCGGTAAGTTTGGCCAGTTGTTGGAAGAGGAGGGGATACTTGAGTACGCGCTGCACGGGCTTGATGAGCAGAGAGGCCAGATCCCAGGCGTGGGTCTTACCAGCCAGTTGGCGCTGCTGGATCTCGAGGAACTGCCGTGGACCGCTTTCCTGCTGCAGCTGGGCCAAGCAGGCCATGGCCGTGTCAAAGTTGGTACAGTACCGCGCGTATACCTCACGGATTTGCCGGGCCTGGGGAAGAGGGAACGGGTGAAGAGGAGGGGGGGGGCAGAGGCAGGAGAGGGTCAGTGGCCAAAGGAGAAGATGTTGGGATACGATACGGGAGGCAGGGGGCGGAGGTGAGTGGGTTGATGATACCACCAGCCAGCTACGGTCAGCCCCCCCCCCCCTTCGGAACGGGAGGGTAAAAGGTGAGACTTACCATGGCGCAGAATACGTCGGCAACATTGGGGGGCTGGGTCGAGGCGGCCAGGTGCTGGGAGAGCAAAGCGTGGACGGTAGCTGGGGCTGGAAATGGTCCGGGAGCCGGCTCGGACTCTAAACGTACGGAGGTGGCCGGAGAAGCGCTGAGGCGGACGGTGGCCTCTGAGCAGGTGGATACCGAGGAAACACTAGCCCGTTGATCGGTTGGATTGGAGGCCCGGGACCAGCGGGGCTGGCGTGACTCTTCGCTCAGGACAGGGGCGGAGGTCACTGAGGGCGTCGTGGACGAAGCTAGGGACGTCGAACTGGCGAATCCCAGCGCCGACCCCACCGAGGGTCGGGGCCGCAGCGCAGACCGCGGGGGTCGGACAGGCGGAAATGGGTTAGACACATTGCGCTGGCTCATGGGTGCGGAGGTTGGGGTGCCGTTCTCGGTGGGGACGGCCGTCGTGTCGGAACCGGCCGAGTCACGCGAGCCCTCCTCCCCTGGGGCACCGTCTGCCGCCTGGGCTAGACGGAGAAGGACAGCCAGGTAGGTCGTGCTAGTAACCACGGCCTCCAGATTGCCAAACAGGGTGCGGAGGACCTTGGGCGGGAACAGGTCGGGACGAGACGCACACGGGGCGCGAAACACACCCCAGAGCACGTAGAGGTCGGTGAGGTAGCTGGCTTCCGTCTCGGCTAGCTCACCTTCCACGTGGCGGCGTTTGGCGCACCGCGGGTTGGTGGTCGTCCGTCCTACCTCCGCTGCCTCGGGGGAAGGGATCATGCCGGCCAGAATGGACAGAGGCCGCAGGGCGGGTAGGGCCGGTAGCCAGGTGGTGGGGTCGGCACCTGGTATGGTGGGAACCGGCGGAAGAGGTTTGTCGGGCGTACGACGCGCGGGGCGGGTGGCCAGATAGCGGGCCAGGGAAGCACAGGTCTCATCCTCACCGTATCGGTAGGTGGGCGGAGGTGGGGCGACCACTCGACGTACCGAGGGCTGCCGGCGTGGCGGCAAGGGAATGTGGCGGGTGATGACGATGGGCGAGGTGATTCGGGTACCGGACCGGGCCAGCTGGTTCTCGTCAGGGTATATGACACGGGCGGTTCCGGCGATTGTACCGGCGTAGGCTCCGGCACTTCGACTGAGCACGGCATCCAGGTTCTCGGAGAGACTGGCCTTACGGGGACGGAGGGTCGGCAGTGGGGGCAGAGGATCGGCGGCGGACCGGCTGGCCTCGCCCAAAGCAGCGTGTGAGCGGGACCGCCGGATGGTGCCCTTGCGCGGTAGGCGACTGGCCGGCGGGGATGTGACGTCCACCGAGCCCAACGACACCGGCAGGGCCGTGGCCGACTCAGTCACGGCCCGTGGGTGGCCGGAGGCCGAAGGACTCCGCGGTGGGTCGACATATTCCGATGCCTGGGGTGGCTTATCCGCCTCAGTACAAGGACTCTGCGCTGCCGTATGGTCCAGGGGGCTAATCGGTTGGAGTGGCGGGGGTGGGGGCGTCGTCCGTTGGATGCGGGGGATCGGGCCGAGCCGTGGTAGCTGGGGTACGGGGGGTAAGGCCGCGGTGGGCACGGGCGGGGGTCGGCGCGGGGGGTCCATAAGCCCCGGAGTGGCCGGTCGGCGCGGCGGCGGGGAGACTGGGGGTGACCGAGGGAGAGACGAGCCAGGGCGCCGAGGGATGCGCGTAGGGGGGCCGGTGGGAGACAGCCGACGGGGCGAGTGGGGCGTCGGCGGGCGAGGGATCGATGAGGGCGGGGTAGGGTCCTCTTCGGACGGGCCAGTGGCCCGCAGGTGGGCCAAGGAACGCACAGGGCCGGCGGCCGGTGGTGGTGGTAGCAATGGCGAGCACGGAACCGGGGCCGACGGACTTGCCGGGTCGAATAGCGGACTCCTTGTCTTTGGAACGGGCGTTTTGGAGCGGCCAGGCGGCGTTTTGTCCGGTGGTGGGTTCGTCTTGGCCGCAGGGGCGACAGCGACCCGGACAGCCGGCCGTGGAGAGGGCACTGGGGGTTTGGCCGGCGTGGTCCGGGCGGTGGGGGTGGCGGCCCGGACGGGGGGCCGGGGCGTTGATGGTAGTGCGACAGGCTGTTTCTTTCGACCGAGAGCGGGGCCTGGCGTGGCGTTCAGGAGGGCAATACGCTCGGCTACCGAGAGCCCCTTGCCAGACGGCGGCTTAACGGGCGGCTTGGCCACGGAGCCTTGCATAGTCGGGGCCGGGCGGGTAAGGGTACGCTGTGGTCGGTGGCGAAGGGTGATGGGGACCAGACAGGGTTAGCCTGGTCAAGAGGAAAATTGGCTACCGGCGGGAGCTGAAGCCGCCGGGTGCTGTGGGATCGGGCGCGGGGTCGAGGCTTGAGGGGGGAGGAAAGGGCTTACCTCAGAACGATGCGGGCGGGAGTCGGGCAGGAAACGGGAGGCGAGCGGACGCCGGGCAGGCTCCGAATGGGGCGGCTGCCAAGTGTAGAAGCGTGGGGATGTAGACGCGGTGGAGGGAGCGGGTAGGTTTACGAGGGAAGACGAGCGACGATGGCGGATGGGTTGGGTGTGGGTTAGGAAGGCATTGGCCTGATGAGCAGATGGAGGCGGTTGAATGCGGTAGTGGCTGGAGTGCGGGGCCAGCGTCGGCAGGACGGGCCGGGGGGAGAAAAACGGAGAGAAGGTCGGCAAGGCAACGCGCGTGCAGGGCGTGGATGGAGGGGGGGACCCGGGAAATAGCGGCGGTGGAGGGATTAAGGAAAAGGACCCACTGAATACCGGGGCACAGGTATTGAAAGTGAGAGAGCGGGGGCTAGAGGGTGGCTGGGGAGGGGTGTGCGAGTGCAGCTCGGGAAGGAGCCGTCATCCAGGAGCTCCTTCTTTCCCCGCTCTCTGCCCCTCCCCCACAACCCCGCCGCTAGATGTGCCAGTGCAAGAGGGGATATAGGCCGGTGAAGGACGAGGGGGAGGGGCCCATGCCGGTCAATCGGCTTAAGGGAAGGGGGAATGAAGCGCCCACAACATATGGCCGTGAGCTTCTGAATCGGGCGGTGACGCCAACAGAAGCACACGTTAGTAAGGAATCATAAAAAAAAAAAGAGGCGAGAATGCCAATCCTCCTCCTCCTCCTGTCTCCTCCAAACGGCAGGCGAATGCTGGACGGCAATCCTCGTCCCAGCGCTAACTACCTACCTGCTTCGCGCGAGGCGCGGTCTTGGCCGGCGGTGACGGTGGAATCGAAGGCTTGGATCGCGGGGCGGGCAGCAGACGACGGAGCAGAGC